>MCJB01050953.1:5799-185746 GCA_002018475.1 Nicotiana obtusifolia
GTCTAGGGTGGGGTGGTGTAGAAAAATTTAACAGAAATTAAAACTACAAAAAAGATTTAAAACTTTTGGAGGGGGGGGATAGCAGGGTGGGTGGTGACGGAAAAGAAAAAAAAAAACTGAAATCTGAAAAGGATTTCTTCATGGAGGGGAGGGAGGTGGGAGAGGTGGGGTAGGGGAGAGAAAGGGGGTTGGGGTGAGATGTGAGGATAGGTGGAGTTTTTGGAAAATATTTTTCTAGACTTTTTCTAGGAAAGTCAATTTCCTCCAATTTTAGAAAAATTGATATCTAAAATAATATTTTCTAAATTATTTTGTACAACCAAACAGTAAAAATTAAAAAAATATTTTTCGAAAAATATTCTCCGTCATACCAAACACACACTATATCTTCAATAGTTTTCGACCACAACATTAGATAAATAGATCCTATATTACACAACAACTTGAAAGAAGATTTGATGGAGCCAATACTCTAAACTTGGAACAATATGAAAATCAGCCGGTTGTATTATTAACTACAAGATAAGACTGCATAAATTGACACTTCATAAGATTTGGTTTCTCCTATAATGTGAAACTCTTGCATTGAATTAATATTTGCTTTATGAACTTTAAGTTTTTAAAGAGTTTCAAGAAATGTCAACGGACATTAACGAACACTTTAAAAATGAAATAGATTGATTAGATGGTCATGAAGAAACTTCAATTAGTGTCTGTTTGCTGTTTCAAATTTTATCAGTGGTGGTAACCTCCTTTGGAAATCATTTCCTAATAACTTTAGTTCGAACTTGTATATGGGTTTAAACAATTTATTACATAAGTACAAATAATATATTCTGAACATAATTAAATAATCAAATAGAATATAATAAAATTTCTAAGTTTAAACTTTAACTCAAATTTTAAAGCCACCTCTACTTAAGCAACACCATCGTAAAATGGAGTATCAAAATTTTATAAATTGAGTCAATAGTAGCAAGTTTTCATGCGTGATAAATTTGCTCCACTATCGAAGTTGCAGGGAAAAAATAATAGAAAAAAAAATTCACATGATGTTCCATCGATCGAGCAGTGATTATGTTTATTCTTCTCCTCCCAATTGTGGTATGTTATAGTTATAATGATGTATACGGCTGAACTCGGGGTCGGCACACACCTCAAGTTCTCGATGAATCAACCGAAGTATGGATGTACGAGATAGAGACCAAATCCGAGAACTTTTGGTTCGAGGCTGGAACAGGATGCTTGCCATCAGGCCCGATATAAAACACCTCTCGAACCCGGAACGAGCTCCAAGACCTAGGAAAGCATTACAAACGGTTGCACACGACTAACAGAGGGCCGTGATAGCCGCACCCAACCAGATATCACGACGCGGATCTCGCTCGAATAGCGTATCAGTGATTGATGTACAAGGAAGATTTTTACCTTTTTTAGAGATGTATTAGGGGTAAAACTCCCCTACTATATAAAGGAAAAGTTTCTTATTCAGTAGACACATTGTAACACGCATATCAAGGCAATACAAAATTATTTCTCTGCTTTCTAGCTATTGAAAGATTCTTATTTTAATCATAATCCTTCATACGTATTTGGCTTCGAATCGAGGATCCGGTCGAGGGCAAAACTATTGGTAAGCTTAAATCCGAGCCCGGACTCAACTTCACAATTGATTATTATCTTTATTCGTTTGTCTAACATTCTTGATTACTTGTGTTGAATGAATTCACATATCCTTAAAACCGCGTACAGATTTAATTGTAATCTGTTTTAAGGGTAAACAGTTTGGCGTCCACTGTGGGCTGAGGATAATAGTGGTGGTTTGATATCTATTTTACACTTGTTCTTTAAGGTCTCAATTTCAGGTCAGTTTAAAAATGTCAAATTCTCAGTCTGCTAACTTGAATGTCGAGGCTGAATCTGGCCATCATGGCGAAAACAACAATATGGTGCCTAGCAATGAGGTGCCCCCTACTGATCCCGACGGAGTCCTAGTTGCAGATCCTGTCGATGCTAACTCGCATGTGGCCATCGACGCCAACTTGCCTACCGACCCCGAGAACAGTGTTCACGGAGGGGTCCGACCCACAGCTCAAGAGCGCCCAAAGGCGAAGGCGACGGAATCAGTCTGCGAGTGATCTTCGAAATGTTGCAAGCTCAACAGGCAGCGATAGCGTAGCTGCAAAATCAAAGCTGCGCCCTCAGCAGAGTTGAGCCCGAACCATCCTGGAAAATCACCCGAAGAAATGAGCAGATCGCCGAAAGGCCAGGTGGAACGGAGCCCGGTGTCAGTCCCGGAGTAATGAAAATGCTTGAAGTATTAACGAAACGGGCGGAATCAGGTGAAAAGAAAATTGAGGCTAACGACAAGAAGGTGGAGATATATAATTCCCGGGTTGATCAAATCCCAGGAGCGCCACCGATATTAGAAGGTCCGGACTCCAAAAATTTGTCCAAAAGCTTTTCCTCCAAGCGCGGCACCAAAGCTAATCTCGAAGAGGTTTCGTATGCCCGATGTTTCAAAATATACCGGAACTACGGATCCGAATGAGCATGTGACCTCCTACACGTGCCCCATCAAAGGCAACGACTTGGAAGACGACGAGATCGAGTTAGTGTTATTAAAGAAGTTCGGGGAAACTCTGCTAAAAGGAGCAATGATATGGTACCACAGCTTGCCCCCAGATTCCATTGATTTGTTTGCTATGCTTGCGGATGCCTTTGTAAAGGCTCATGCCGGTGCCATCAAGGTCAAGACCAGAAAATCAGATCTTTTCAAGGTTAAGTAAAGGGATAACGAGATGCTCAGGGAGTTCGTGTCAAGATTTTAAATGGAACGGATGGACTTAACGATTGGGCTGTTCAGGCATTCAGTATAGGATTTAAGCCCCGATGCTCCTTGGCTTCGCAGGAATTGAAACAAAACTTGGTAGAGTACCCTGCGGTAACTTGGGCCGACGTCCACAACAGGTACCAGTCGAAAATCAGAGTTGAGGACGACCAACTCGGAGCCCCTTTTGGGTTCTTTTATCCCATCAGAACCGACGACAGGCCTAAGAGAGTCGTCGATCATGAATTAATGCCGATCCGAGATCGGTACCTACCATACAGTGCAGATCGAAGGGGAAACGGGTCCGAGCGCAATTCTACAAGGAACAAAAAGAGAAGCGATCGAGGGCCCATTAGCCGAGGTCTGATGAGCAAAAATGGTTTCGGCAAGCCGCTCGGGGAAGGAAAGCACCAAGATTATCAGAGTATAGCTTCAACTTTGATGCATCCAGCATCATATCAGCCATTGGGCACATCAAGAAAACCAAGTGGCCTCGACCATTGCAGTCCGACCCGACCAGAGAGATCATAACCTGATGTGTAAATATCATGGCACTCATGGCCATAAGACCGAGGACTGGCGACAATTGAGAGAGGAGGTCGCCTGGTTGTTCAATAACGGACATCTCCGAGAATTTCTGAGTGATCGAACCAAAAACCACTTTAGGAACGGGGAATCCAGCAAATAGACCGAACAAGAAGAACCTCAACACGTCATCAATATGATCATTGGAGGCGTCGATGTCCCCCAGGGACTGGTGATATAGCACACAAAAGTATCCATCACGAGGGAAGAATGCACCCGAGATTACATCCCCGAGGGAACCATTTCGTTCAGCAATGAGGATGCCAAAGGCATTGTACAGCTTCACAATGATGCACTGGTAATATCCGTACTTATCAATAAATCTCGGGTTAAACGTGTGTTGATTGATCTAGGCAGCTCAGCCAACATCATCAGATCGAGGGTCGTCGAGCAGTTGGGGTTACAAGATCAAATAGTACCGGCGGTCCGGGTGTTAAACGGATTTAATATGGCATGCGAAACTACTAAGGGATAAATAACCTTGCTAGTGAATACCGCCAGGACAATTCAAGATACGAAATTCTACGTGATCGAAGGGGACATGAGGTATCATGCCTTATTCGAAAGGCCATGGGTTCACAACATGAGGGTAGTACCCTCAACACTGTACCTGGCACTAAAGTTCCCTACATCGAGAGGAATCAAGACGGACTATGGAGAGCAGCCGACTGTAAAAGAAATGTTTGTAGTCGACGAGGTGATCCTAGTGCCCGCGATCTCGACATTAAAGAACACGGAGCCGACCAGGAAGGAAAAAATTAAATGCAATCATCGATACCGGCCCCGACCAAACCAGAAGACCAAGGAGTAGGCGAGGAGGATGATTACGGAATTCCTAGGTCATTCATTGCTACCGATGATTCCCATGCCACCAAATCGACGGTCTAGGAGCTTGAACAAGTCATATTGATTGAAAACTTGCCCGACCGGAAGGTCATACCTGGGCACGGGGTTAACTCCCGAGCTCAGGAAAAAACTCGTTGAATTTCTTATAGCTAACATAGATTGTTTCTCTTGGTCCCATCTTGACATGACAGAGATCCCACCGGAGGTAACCACTCATAAGTGAGTTTGGAGCCGAAATTCCATCCGGTTAAGCATAAAAGGAGACCGAAGTCCGAAGTTAAGCACGCTTTCATCAAGGACGAGGTATATAAACTCCTTAAAATAGGATCCATTCGGGAAGTTAAGTTCATGGACTGGTTAGCCAACATAGTGATAGTACCTAAAAAATGAAATAAGCTAAGAATGTGTGTAGATTATAAAGATTTGAACAAGGCATGCCCTAAGGATTCTTTTCCTTTGCCTAACATCGATCGATTGATCGACGCGGCGGCCGGACACGACCAAATTCGGATGGACCCGGGCGATCAAGAAAAAATTTCCTTTATCACTAAATTCGGCACCTATTATTATAACGTAATGCCATTCAGATTAAACAACCCTGGTGCCACCTATCAACGGCTAGTAAACCGGATGTTCGAAGAACATATAGGAAAATCAATGGAAGTTTATATTGACGCATGTTAGTCAAGTCCCCGCAAGCAGAGGACCATTTGAAACATTTGCAGGAAACCTTCGACATATTGAAGAAATACAATATGAAGCTCAACCCGAAAAAGTGCACATTCGGGGCTGGATCCGAAAAATTCCTCTTGTTCATGGTATCCAATCGAGGGATCGAGATCAATCCCGACAAAATCAAATTCATAGAAGACATCACCGTGGTGGACAACGTTAAGGCCATTCAGAGGCTGACCAGGCATACAACCGCCTTGGGTCGGTTCATATTGAGGTCCTCGGACAAAAGCCATCGGTTCTTCTCACTATTGAAGAAGAATAATAACTTTTCTTGGACCCTGGAATGCCAACAAGCTTTGGAAGAACTCAATGTGTACTTCTCGAGTCCCCTCCTGCTCCACACACCGAAGGCGAATGAACGGTGGTACCTTTACTTGGCGATTTCCGAGGTGGCGGTAAGTGGAGTCTTAGTCCGGAAAGAGGAAGGCACGCAATTCTCTATTTACTATGTCAGTAGGACTCTAGGCGAGGCGGAAACAAGGTATCTTCACCTGGAAAAATTGGTACTGGCTTTGCTAAGCGCCTCTAGAAAGTTGAAACCGTACTTACAGTGTCACCCCAGATGTTTCATAACCTCTTATCCACCGTGGAACATCATGCAAAAAACCGAGCTATCGGGTCGGTTGGCCAAATGGGCTGTCAAAAGTAGCGGGTACGATATGGAGTATCGACCTCGAATTTCCATAAAATCTTAAATCTTGGCCGACTTCGTGGCCGACTTTACGCCGGCCTTAGTGCCTGAAGTCGAAAGAGAATTATTATTAGCCTTGGGGACTACCTCAGGACTTTGGACCCTTTTTATGGATGGTGCCTCGAACGCAAAGAGGTCCGGGCTCGGTATCGTGCTGAAGCCCCCTACGGGAAATGTAGTTAGGCAATCTATTAGAACTGTGAAATTGACTAATAATAAGGCCGAGTATGATGCCATGAGTGCAGGTCTCGAATTGGCTAAAAGCCTTGGAGCCAAGGTGGTCGAAGCTAAGTGCGATTCCCTCCTCGTGGTAAATCAAGTCAATGGGACGTTTGAAGTGAAAGAGGAACGAATGCGAAGGTATTTGGAAAAGTTACAAGTAACGCTGTATCAGTTCAAAGAATGGACCTTACAACACGTGCCCCGAGATCAAAATAGTGAGGTTGATGCTCTGGCCAACTTGGGGTCATCGGTTGATGACGGAATTCAGTTTGGGAACAGTCGTACAACTCATGAAGTCAGTGATAGAAGAGGGCCACGTCGAAGTAAACTCAGTGAGTTTAACCTGGGATTTGGAGGAACAAGTACATAGACTACTTGAAAACTGGGAAATTACCCTCAGATCCCAAAGAATCGAGAGTCCTGCGTACCAAGGCTGCCGGATTTAGCTTGGTCGAAGGGGCATTGTTCAGGAGAACGTTCGGCTTGGCCAGATGCTTGGGGTTGGGAGATATCGAGTACGCCTTGAGAGAAGTTCACGAAGGCACTTGTGGAAACCATTGGGGGGTAGAATCCTTGGTTCATTAATCTGGGCCGGCTATTATTGGACCGAAATGGAGAAGGATGGAAGGACTTCGTACGAAAATGCGACGGTTGCCAGAGACACGCACCAATGATCCATCAATCGGGAGAGCTACTACACTCAGTTCCATCCCCATGGTCGTTTATGAAATGGGGGATGGACATCGTCGGTTCCCTGCTATGGGCACCCGATAAAGCTCAATTCATACTATTCATGATTGGCTATTTTTCCAAATGGGTAGAGGCTCAAGCATTTGAAAAGGTCTGGGAGAAAGAAGTCATTGACTTCATCTGGGACCATATAATATGTCGATTTCGGATACCGGCCGAAGTCGTGTGTGATAATGGGAAGCAATTCATAGGCAGTAGGGAAAACAAATTGTCGAAGATCACAAGATTAAAAAGATACTATCAACATCTTACCACCCTAGTGGGAATGGACATGGGGAGTCAACAAACAAGACCATACTTCAAAACCTAAAAAAGAGGTTGAGATGCCAAAAGGAAATGAAAAGAAATCTTGCCCCAAGTCCTGTGGGCATATCGTACAACCTCGAAGTTTGTGGCCACTATATTTTCGTTGGTCTATGGGGTCGAAGCCTTGATACCAGTCGATGTGGGAGAGCCAAGCCTCAGATTCCAATATGCAACTGAAGAGTCAAATGGCAAGGCCATGATCACGAGCCTAGAACTATTGGATGAAAGGCTTAAAGCAGCTTCAGTCCGGTTGGCCGCCCAGAAACAACGGTTAGAAAGATACTACAATCGCAGAGCAAACCTACGACATTTAAAGATCTGGGACTTGGTGTTGAGGAAATTAACATTATGCACCCGGAACCCGAACGAGGGAAAGATCGAACTGGGAATGCCCGTATCAAGTCATCGGAATTACCGGCAAAGGCTCATACAAACTCAAAGAAGGAAACAGTGTGCAACTACTGAACAATTGGAACGTAATACACTTAAAATGGTACTGCTGCTAAGGTACGATATCAACTACTCTTTAATCATGTTATGAGTCGGACTAACACTTGAAAGCAACATTCAAGAATGGATGTGGCTATTAGGTCTGAAAGCCCGCGTTGCACTCTTTTTCTCTTGATCCGATTTTGTCCCAAAATGGGTTTTTCGGCAAGGTTTTTAACGAGGAAACAGTAAAACGTGCTAACTTAGAATCGAAGGCCGGTCTTGAACCGGGGCCAATGGGCGTTCGTTTCGCATCAACAGTACCCGAGCCCTCCCAAGTTCGATCGCGAATACGGGGGTCATTACCCTCGGATTAAGGTTTTCTGCAAGGGAAAATTTAGCTAGGAAAAAAGAAAACCTTTTATACTAGAAGCTAAGGCTAGATGGTTAGGCTTCATTGTAAGGGCCAAACGGTAGTGTGAACCGTTCCCACATAGTCCACTTTAGCCATGACACAAGCTTTTATGCGTTTTCAATCATGTACTTTACACATAGAAATGAAAGAAAATTTCGCCTTACTATTACACATTTTCTTGCCTCTTATATTACGGATCCTAAAAGCCCACGGGCTACCCCTATTCGGCGATTAACGAGCCCAAGAGCTACCCCCGCTCGGGGACTATCGTCCGAAAAAGTTCGTACAATCCGAGCTACTAAATCTCAAGGGCACCAAACTTATTAGGCGGTGCCTAAACACAAAAGGCTACGACCGCCCTAAAAATGGCTTAGAGACGTCCGAAGCTCGTAATCATAAAGTAAGGCCTTTATTAAAATTTGAAACCTACTAAAAGGTTACCTTTGGCAAAAGCATCGCCTAATTTCACTTAAGCATCTAAAAAAAAAAACTTCCGGTCACACCGAGCTTTCAAAGCCTCAAGCAAACAAAGCTGTATTCAAAGTCAGGCTCTGTTTGGACCTCTGAATAACTACATTTGATTTTATGCTAAGGCGTTAGAAATCTTGCAAGAATAGAAATTATGAAAAGATACTGAAAAAGTAAAGAGTCGAAAAATCTAGAAAGGGAATTTTTTTTATATATTCCGGAGTATACTTACAAAGGCCCAATAAAAATGGCCACAAAATAAACAAAAAAATATACATAAGACAAAAACTAAAAAAGTACTAAGGCATCTACGCCTAGTCTTCACCAGGGCCCGACTCATCGCCAGAGCCGTCAGAGCCTTTGGATCCCTCAAAGCCCTCGAAACCCTCAGACCCTTCGGCACCTTCAGGATCGTATAGCTTCTTCGCCTCGGCCTCAGATTTTTTGGCTTCCTCGATCTCATCCGACAGGTCAAAACCTCGGGCGTGGATCTCCCCGAGGGTCTCCCTTCGGGATAGCCGCTTCATATATTCGGCCTTTGCCTTCAGGTGGACTTCGGCTACATCCACATCGGCCTTGTATTGGGCCACTATTTCTTCGGCATCGGCGGAGGTTGTATCCAACTTGGACTTCACTGCCTCGTATTCTCTACTAAGGGTGTTTCTCGCTCTGTGACTGTCGAGCTCACCTGTGCTCGGAGATTGTCGTTCAGCTGAGACCACTTGTCAGCTTTCTCTTTTGCCACCCGGAGTTGGACCTTTACCGATGCCAGCTTCACCTTGGCGGTTTCCTTCTTCGAAGCTAGCAGGTCCATTTTTCTTTTCCACCCATCGGCCATGGCTTAGACCTCATTCATCTCGGCTCGGAGTTGGTCGATTAGGTCGACCTTCTGTTGGACCTGCGAGGTTGTGTTGCTAGTCCCCATGACTAGTTCCTCGTTTTTAGATTCAAAGACCTTTACCTTTTCAACCAGGTCGGCATGTTCCTGCCTTAGGGTTGAAGCTTCCTTTTGAGTTCTGTCCAGCTCGGCCTAAAGGTCCTTAAGGGCCCTGTCCTGTTGCTCAATGAGGAGCTCGAACTCGAGTTGGCTGATTTCGGAGCGGTACCGGGAGGAAGCTCTCATGATGAAGTACCAAGGACTACAAAACAACGAAAATAGTTAGAGATGTCGAAACCTAATTGGAATTCAAGAGGGAGTATTGATGCCTTACCCGATTCTACGCCTGCTGCGCCTCGTTGAAGAGACACGACGTGCCCACCTAGTTCATTTTTTCTTGGTCCTCCTCGGTCACCAGGCATTAGAGGTAGCTGGCTATGCCCACGGGAGCAGGTAGGACTCGAGCATTCTCTGGGACCGTGAGGATGACTGTTCTCTTATGATCGGGGTCCACACTTAAAGCAGGAAACTGCTTCACCAGTTTTGGGTTCGAACTCGGCCCGCCAGCTTCCAAATACACGTCCTTCTTCAGGACCTCCAAGTCGCCCAACCTGGAAAAATCTTCTAAAGTGGATATGTCCATGCCATCGAAGAAGAAGTGAAAAGGGTCGTCCGCATCGTGAACTCATTCACTTGACTTTTCTTTTCCTGCTTGGGTGTCCTGAAGCATGGACTCGGTGTAGGAGGGCGTATCTACGGTGTTTATTACACCGGTCACCTCTTTCGGAGCAGAAGCGGCTTCTCGGAAGGTCTCAGATCCCGTCTCCAACTCGGCCTCTCGAGTCGGAGGGAGGTCGGCCTCACGGCTCTCTCCCTCGGTTGCCGCCTGCTCCCCGGCAAGGGTCGATCCATGAACAATAAAAATTTCGTCTTCTTCAGACTTATCCTTGAGCCAGAGAAGTGAGTCAGAAGCTGACACCCGGGAGTTAGTGCTTTTCTTGGGCTTACGAGCTTGGGAAGCCGCCTTCTTCTTTGGCTTCACCTCGGGACCCGGGGAGCCCGAAGACTTTCTTTTCCTCTTCTTCTTCTCCCCCGGGCTGTCCCGTAACGGAGATATCAACGGATAGGGATGCATCCTCGTCCCCTTCCAGCGGCCTAAGTTCGATGGTCTTAGGCAAACCTGCGAAGGAAAGAGGAAGGGTCAGCGTTATGTAAGTTCCGTGCGTCATAATAACTATTCTGAGAAGAGCCTTACCATGAGAACGGGCCTCCCATCGACCCTTCAAAAGCTTGCGCCACAAGCGCTCAAAGTATGACTTCTGCTTTCAGATGCCTTCGATCCACTCCTTGAGCCGGGGGACAGCAGTAGGAACCCGAGCAACAACCGCATGATCACAAATACTGATGGTGGGAAAGGGAACAAAGAAGATTTGACACTTGGAAAGATTACACTTACGAGATGCATTCCACTTCTCGGGGAATGGCAGAAACTCGTGAGGGATAAAATCTTCAATCTTCACCTGAACGAAGCACCCCTGCCAGCCTTGGTCTCGATCCTCGTCAATGCTCGAAAAGGGACGTCTATCGGTTGTAACGTACGAAGGAAGGAACCGGGGTTCATCTATCGTTCTCCATCATTTCGGCAAACCTACTCTCTGAGAAACGATGGGACTATCTGTATACGGATGAACTCAGGGTCGGCACACACCTCGAGTTCTCGATGAATCAAACCAAGTATGGATGTATGAGATAGAGACCGAATCCGAGAACTTTTTGGTTCGAGGCTGGAACGGGATGCTCGCCACCAGGCCCGATAAGACAACACCACCCAAACTCGGAACGAGCTCCAAGACCTCGAAAAATATTACAAATGGTTGCAGACGACTAATAGAGGGCCGTGATATCCGCACCCAACCGGATATCACGGTGCGGATCTTGCCCGATGCCAATAGCGTATCAGTGATTGATGTACAAGGAGAACTTTTACCTTTTTTAGAATTATACTAGGGGTAAAACTCCCCTACTATATAAAGGGAAAATTTCTTATTCAGTAGACACATTGTAACACGCATATCAAGGCAATACAAAATTATTTCTTTGCTTTCTAGCTATTGAAAGATTCTTATTTTAATCATAGTCCTTCGTACGAATTTGGCTTCGAACCGAGGGTCCGGTCGAGGGCAAAACTATTGTTAAGCTTAAATCCGAGCCTGGACTCAACTTCACAACTGGTTTGGTTATTTATCTTATCTTTAAATTATTTTTCTAATATTCTTGATTACTTGTGTTGAATCAATTCACACATTCTTAAAATCGCAAAACAAATTGGTATCCGTTTTTAAGTGTAAAGAAATGAGAACCACTAAATTAAAAAGTATGAAAAAGTAGTTAATTAGATACATAAATCAGATGCGTGTCCCTGTAAAGCCAGTTATTTGATCATAAAATGTAAAATAGGTAGTGATTAACTGTCAAAATCACCATATTTCAATGTCAATTAGCTATTATTATGATGTCACTGCCTAAGAAATTCAGCCAAGAAACGGGAAATAGTGGACTGACAGCTAAAAGATATCATCTACTCCTACTAGTATATATAGAGTTCAAATGTGGATAGTTAATTAATTATGTTTAAAAGGAAACATTGAACTCTAATCTTATAATTATTAATTATGCATCAATTGATGCTCGTACAATATGCCTCTCATTCCAAAAATGCTGGGTATAACGGTTGGGAAAACAAGGTCGAGAGTTGTATTTTATTATGAAAAGTAACGTACAATTTTAAGCATTCCCTTGTTAAAATTTTGATTATTGACTGCAATGTCTTGTCATTTAAAAAATTAAAAAAATAAACTAGAGTTTAGTGCATATGTCTACTTTGTGTAATAACCCTGAGGTCATGATTTGGGAAGACCAATCATGTGCCAAAGCTTTAGTCCTATAAGAGAGAATGTTATATCATTGAAATGGTTAAGTCGTAAAGACATGATTAAATTAGAAGATATTTTATTTGACTCCTCTTATTTTCTTATGGCTTTCAACAAGAGTTGTTGGGCTATTAGAAGTTAAAAAAGTAAACACATAAAATTAATTTGTTCTCAGAAATGTACGTTTCACGTGTCTCAGAAGTAATTGGAACTCTTTATTGCCAACATACTAGCTACTATGTGATTCAGATTTGCTGTTTGCATTTCTTAATTAAATAATATACGTTACATAAACAGTTTATTAAATTGTAGTAGTACCTAACCACCTCTAGCCTAATATATGTAATGTAAGTGTCACTATTTTACATATAACTTTATTGAGAAATTAACCTCATTTGTTTAATGTATTTTAGGCTTCTTTTCTTAATTAATCTAGCCACTCCTATTATTGAATTAAATTGAAACTTTCGTCTTGTTTTGTCCTAATGCTGTTTTTTTTTTTGTTCTTCCCAAGTTAGCATTAGAAGGCAATGGTAGTTTCTAGGTTCTCAATGGAAGGAATTATGTGCAAAAATCTCATAACTCACATGTCAAACAGGTAATTATTAGGTCTGAATATCAGTTAATTAGCAAACACTACAAGAAATTCGGCAAAAATCGATCACGATCGACTGATCGATTTTGATAGGTCAAAAAGCCGGCCAAAAAAAATAACTAAGTCGGTTGGTTTATCAAAATAATTTATTTATTTATTTATTTATTTTTACTAAACTGACCAACTTTGGTCCGTTTTTCTTTAAAATAAATTAAAATTAATATTAAAAAAACCTACCGAAATCGGTCGGTTAATTCGGCTAGTCCATTTTAAAAAACCAACCGAATTAGGTCGGTAATTTTAGTTTTTAATAAAATTGACCGACATTGGTTGGTTATTTTCGTGCGAAAATACAATTAAAGAATATAAATGAAATAAAAGACAGTCTTAAAACAAAATGCACCAATGGTCTAGTGCTAGAATAATATCCTGCCATAGTACAGACCCAAATTCAATTCCCAAATGGTGTATTTTTTAATTACAAAATTAAAATACCGACCAATTTTTGGTCGGAAAAAACCGACCAACTGTCGGTCGGTCTTTTCGGCAAATTTCTTTTTGAATTTAATTGCGGTCGGAAAATACCGAACAAAATCGGTCGGTTAGCTCTACCAACATTACGATTACTGACAGCCATAAATCAGTCGGATTTTGGTCATTTTTTGGTCGGTTTTCCCCGTTTTTCAGTAGTGAAAGCTTGTTTAACCACCAAGGTATTGATAAGGATGGCACTAACATTTTCATCTAGCTGGAGCATGTTGAATTGCTGATATACACACACCTTAATTGGTGAAAATCTCCAATATGAATGGAAAAAGAAGTGGTGAGTCAGTTTCTTTCTTGATGTTGAGTTCTCTAGGTTTCGAAAGAAAAAAAGTTATTAATGTAAACACTTTGAATAATCATAATTAACTTTTTCTCAAACTGGCTCTTAAGTTTCTTATTTTCCCCTTAAAATTAATGTTGAAATAGAGCAGTTAGATAGTAAAGCTATATATGAGCCTATATGTACTGGGGCGGATCTAATGCATTGGTTACGACTTCGTAAATCCTATAACTTTTATACAAATTTTATATTTTTATTAAAAGAATCACTAAATATTTATAAAATTTTGATTATAAATCAAGTTATTATTATAATATTAACTTAAAATTATTGAAAAAATTAATAAACTTCAAATTCTAAATCCCTATTAATGTATATGAAAAAAACGTAGAGATATACAAATAGATACAATTAGCTTTAGGGTCTCGACATCAAACAAAAGCAGCTGTGGTTTAACAAGCAAGTTGCCTAGAAATATTGCCTCTTAGCGACCAGAGATCTGTGTTACAGTTAGATGAAGGGCTGACCTATCATTGCCGGTTAAAAAAATTTCAAATTTGAAAAGATGACAAAAGTATCTCTTATGTTTGAGGATAGGTTCAAAATAATCCTTTAAATATGTACTTAGCAGTTTTCGTTCTTTAATTTTGCCAAAAGTTAACAAATTTGGTCTTCATCAATTATTTGACGAACTTTGTCTGATAGATTTCACGAGAACTGCGGGAAAAAAAGAAATTAGCGGAACTCACATTTAAAGGTACAAATTCTATAGTTTTTACTATTTTTGATCCATTTCTAAAGTCCAGTTCAACTTTTTGAGGTATGTTTTATGTTATTTTTCGTATCTTTTTGGTGACGAGCACAGTTTTTGTTAATTTTTTTAGGATTTGATGGGACCTTTTAGTGTTTAAAGTTAAATATTTTTTTCTTCACAATTACATCAAATCTAGTACAGCTTGGTGCACTAAGCTCTCGTTATATGCGGGGTCTGGAGAAGGGCGGGACCACAAGGGTCTATTGTACACAACATTATTCTACATTTCTGCAAGGTGTTGTTTCTACATCTCGAACCTGTGACCTCCTGGTCACATGACAACGACTTTGCCAGTTACGTCAAGGCTCCCCTTCATGTACGAAAATTCTAACGACTATAAATTGTTAAATTGTTTTACGAGACCAATAGTGCTAATTTTTGAGAAACTTAAAAGAATCAAAACAACACAGTTCGTAGTTAAGGGATTACCTTAAACCTACCCACAAACATAATGAATCATTTTATGATTTTCTCGTTAAATATCATTGTATATGGCCGAAATCAGGCTCATCTATTACATGACGGATCGGAACGGAAACGTAATGAATTAAAGATCGACCCAGGTTCCATCGAACCTAGGCATGAGGTTAGAACATGCACCTTCAAAGATTATCGAGTCCGTGACCCTGGAATTGACTCCGACTCCGATTCCGAATTAGCTCGCGAAAACATCATCGAACCAAAATAACGAAAGGCCGAGATATCCGTAACCGGTCTCGCATCACGGCGGGAATCTCGGCACATATCAATGAAACCGCTTAATTAGCAAATCATGAGAATTTTTTACCTTGTATAAAGTTGTACCTAAAATAGGACTCTCCTACTATATAGAGGGGGTTTGATTATTTGTAAAACACATTGTAACACGCATTCCAAAAGTATTAAAGTATTATTATTTTTCTACAAGCAGTTGTTCTTCTGTATTTGACATTATTTGGAATCTTCAGTGAAGTGTCTTTGATTCCAGGCTAAAATACAAAAATGTCAAACTCTCAATCAGCACCTCTGCATGTCGACAACGAATCCGGTCACCAAGGTGAAAACAACAACATAGCGCCCGATAACGAGATACCGCCTGCTGATCCCACTCGATTGCAGATCTGATTGATGTTAATTCGCATGTGGCTATCGATGCAAATTTGCCTACAGACCCAGAGAATAGCATTCGTGGTGAAGCTCGGTCGACTGCACAGAGTACTCAATACAATAGAGGAGACTAGATCAATCTATGGATGATCTTCGAAATGTTGCAGGCTCAACATGCGGCAATAACTCAGTTACAAAACCAGAGCCGCACACCGAGCAGGATCGAGCCTGGCCCGTCTCGAGAAATCACTCACAGGGAAGAACCGGTCGCGGAAAGGTCGAGTGGGAACGATCGGATAATAACCCCGAGATCATAAAAATGCTCGAGGAGCTGACAAAACGAATAGAATCAGGGGAGAAGAAAAATCAAAGCAAACGACAAAAAGGTGGAGACCTACAATTCTAGGGTTGACCAAATCCCGGGGGCGCCGCCGATACTAAAAGGCTTGGACTCCAAGAAGTTTGTACAGAAATCTCTCCCTCCGAGTGCGGCTCCGAAGCCGATCCCTAAAAAATTTCGCATGCATGAGATTCCTAAGTACAACGAAACGACTGACCAAAACGAGCACGTCACTTCATACACATGCACCATCAGAGGAGATGAATTGGAGGATGATGAGATCGAGTCCGTCTTACTGAAGAAATTCGGAGAAACCTTGTCAAAGGGGGCCACGATATGGTATCACAACTTACCCTCTAATTCTATTGACTCATTTGCTATGCTTGCAGACTCTTTTGTGAAAGCACACGCTGGGGCTATCAAGGTCAAAACCAGGAAATCAGACCTCTTCAATGTGAAGCAAATGGATAATGAAATGCTCAGAGAATTCGTATCTCGATTTCAAATGGAACGGATGGACCTGCCATCGGTCGCTGATGATTGGGTTGTTCAAGCTTTTACTTAGGGACTTAATATTCGAAACTTAGTGGCTTCACAGCAGTTGAAGCAGTACTTAATAAAATAGTGAACTGTTATATGGGCTGACGTGCATAATTGATATCAATCATAAATCAAAGTCGAAGATGATCAACTCGAGGCACCTTCGGGGTCTGTTTATCCAGTCAGAAACTTCGATAGAGTCAAGAGAGAAATCGATCGTGAACCGAGGCCAAATAGGGATAGGTATAAACCATATAACAGAGATGGGAGAAGCACCGGGTCTGGGCGAAACCCCATGGGAAATGAAAGGAGGACGATCGAGGTCAAAGCAGCCAGGGACTTATGACCAAAAATGGCTTCGACAGGTCTAAAGATGCACCAAGGCTATCAGAATACAACTTTAATGTCGATGCTGCCGCCATTGTATCGGCTATCGGACGCATCAAAAATACTAAATGGCCTCGATGCTTACAGCCCGATCCAACCCAAAGGGATCCTAACCACATGTGCAAATATGACGGCACTCGTGGTCACATAACGGAGGATTTTCGACAAATGAGAGAGGAAGTAGCTCGTCTATTCAACAATGGGCACCTTCGGGAGTTCTTGAGAGACCGAGCCAGGAATCATTTCAGGAACAGGGATTCTAACAAACAGGAAGAATAAGAAGAAACTCAACACGTCATTAACATGATCATCAGAGGCAGTTGATACTCCACAGGCGCCGATGTTCAAACGCAACAAAGTATCCATCACTAGGGAGAAACGAACTCGGGACTACATACCGGAAGGAACTTTATCTTTCAACGATGAAGATGCGAAAAGGATTGTGTAACCCTACAATGATACACTGGTAATATCTGTACTTGTAAATAAAATTCGGGTTAAACGTGTGTTAATTGATCCAGGTAGCTCAGCCAACATCATTCGATCAAGGGTCGTGGAACAGCTCGGTTTGCAAGACCAAGTCGTGCCTGCAGTTCGAGTTCTAAACGGATTCAACATGGCTTGTGAGATCACTAAAGGAAAAATAACATTACCAGTAAACACCGTCGAGACCAACCAGGAGACTAAATTTTATGTGATCAAAGGGGACATGAGATACAACGCTCTATCGGGAAGGCCATGGATCCACAACATGAGGACGGTGCGTTCGATGCTGCACTAAGAATTGAAATTCCCAACACCGACAGAGTTAAAACAGTCTACGAGAAACAACCGGCTGCAAAAGAAATGTTCGCGGTTAAAGAGGTGACACCGGCATCTACAGTTTCAACATCGAAGGGCCCAAACCAGGTGGTCAAAAATGGGGCAAAATAGCAATCACTGACCATCTTCGGCAGATTCGGACAAACAAGGGGAAGTGGAGGATGATGATTATGGAATTTCCAGATCTTTTATAGCTCCCGATGATTTCGACGCCACTAAATCGACGGTCGAGGAACTGGAACAAGTCATATTTCGAGAAAACTTGCCTGATTGAAAGGTATACCTAGGCACGGGGCTAAGCTCCAAGCTCAGGGTAAAGCTCATTCAATTTCTTATAACTAACAAAGACTGTTTCGCTTGGTCCCACCTCAATATGACAGGTATCCCACCGGAGATAACCACTCACAAGCTGAGCCTGGACCCGAAGTTTTATCCGGTTAAACAAAAAGGGAGACCCCAGTTCGAGATCAAGCATGCTTTCATCAAGGATGATGTATCTAAACTTCTTAAAATAGGTTATATTCGGGAGGTCAAATACCCGGATTGGTTAGCAAACGTAGTGGTAGTCCCCTAAAAAAGGGAATAAATTAAGAATGTATGTAGACTATAAATATTTGAATAAAGCATGCCCCAAAGACTCTTTTTCTTTGCCCAACATCGACCGTATAATCGATGCCATGGCCGGCCATGAGATCCTCAGTTTTCTCGACGCCTATTCCGGGTTCAACCAAATACTGATGGACCCGGGTGATCAGGAAAAAACTTCCTTCATCACTAGGTATGGCACGTATTGTTATAACATATGCCATTTGGATTGAGAAATATTGGTGTCACACACCAACGCTTAGTAAATCGGATGTTCGAGAAACAAATAGGAAAATCAATGGAGGTTTACATTGATGACATGTTAGTTAAGTCCCTGCGAGCAGAGGACCATTTAAGACATTTGCAAGAAACATTCAGTATACTGAAGCAGTACACATGAAGCTGAACTCAGAAAAATGTGCGTTTGGAGTAGGGTCGGGTAAGTTCCTCGGACTTATGGTATCCAATCGGAGAATTGAGATCAATCCTGATAAAATCAAAGCCATCGAAGATATCACGGTCGTGGAGAGCGTAAAGGCCGTGCAAATGTTAACCAGGCAAATAGCCGCCCTGGGGTATTTATTTTGAGGTATCCAACAAAAGCCACCAATTCTTCGCATTGTTGAAGAAGAGGAATGACTTTTTGTGGACCCCGAAATGCCGACAAGCTTTGGGGGAACTCAAAAGGTATTTATCGAGCCTTCCCCTGCTTCACACACCGAAGGCGGACGAACAACTGTACTTGTACTTGGCGGTCTCAGAGATAGCGGTAAGTGGTGTCCTAGTTCGGGAAGAGCAAAGTACGCAATTTCCAATTTACTATGTTAGTAAAACCTTAGGTGAGGCTGAAACTAGGTACCTTCACCTGGAAAAACTGACGCTCGCTTTGTTAAGCACCTCTAGGAAGCTAAAACCGTACTTCCAGTGTCATCCCATATGTATCGTAACTACTTACCCATTGAGGAACGTTATGCATAAGCCCGAACTCTTGGGCCGATTAGCCAAATGGGTCATAGAAATAAGTGGGTACGATATTGAGTATCGACCTCGAACTGCGATTAAGTCTGAAATTTTGGTAGACTTTATGGCCGACTTTACAACGGCCCTAATACACGAGGTGGGAGGAGAGTTGTTGATTAACTCAGGAACTTCCTCAGAAATCTGGACACTCTTCACGGATAGCGTCTCAAATAGAAAAGGGTCCAGACTTGGCATCGTATTAAAGCCACCAACAGGTAATATAATTAGAAAATCTATTAAGATTGTGAAATTGACTAACAACGAGGCTGAATATGAGGCCATGATTGAAGGCCTTGAACTAGCCAAGAGCTTGGGGGCGGAAGTGATAGAAGCCAAGTGCAACTCCCTCCTTGTGGTGAACCAAGTCAATGGAACATTCGAGGTCAGAGAGGAACTAAGGCAAAGATACTTGGACAAATTACATGTGACATTACATCGGTTCAAAGAATGGACTTTACAACACGTACCTCAGGATCAAAACAGCGAAGCAGATGCCCTCGCTAACTTGGGGTCATCGGTCTAAGACGATGAGTTCAACTCGGGAGAAGTCGTACAACTTATGAGATCAGTAGTGGAGGAAGGCCACGCCGAGATCAACTCAACGAACCTAACTTGGGACTGGAGGAATAAGTACGTAGAATATCTCAGATCCAGTAAACTGCCCTCGGGTCCAAAAGAGTCGAGGGCCCTGCGTACAAAGGCGGCTTGATTTAGCCTGTCCGAAGATGGAACCTTGTTCAGAAGAACATTTGATGGCCCACTTGTAATATGTCTAGGGCCGGGCGATACGGAGTATGTTTTGAGGAAATCCACAAAGGTACCTGTGGAAATCATTCGGGCGCCGAATCGCTAGTTCGAAAAATAATCAGAGCCGGTTATTATTAGATTGACATGGAAAAAGACGCAAAGGAGTTCGTTCGAAAATGTGATGAATGCCAAAGACACACTTCGATGATCCATCGACCCAGGGAGCTGCTCCACTCAGTTTTATCACCATGGCCGTTCATGAAGTGGGGAATGGACATCGTTGGCCCCTTCGGTGGGCACCAGGTAAGGCTCAATTTATATTGTTTATGACTGATTATTTTTCTAAGTGGGTGGACGCCCAGGCATATGAAAAGGTCAGGGAAAAGAAGGTCATAGACTTCATTTGGGACCACATCATATGTCGGTTCGGAATGCCATCCAAAATCATATGTGACAACGGGAAACAATTTATCGGCAGCAAAAGTGACCAAGTTTCTCGAGGATCATAAGATCAAACAGATCCTGTCAACACCTTATCACCCTAGTGGGAATGGACAAGCCGAATCGACCAACAAAACCATACTCTAAAACCTCAAAAAGAGGTTAACCGACGGCAAAGGAAGGTGGAAGGAAATCCTACCCGAAGTCCTATGGGCATTTCGTATGACCTCAAAGTCCAGTAGCGGGGCCACCCCGTTCTAATTGGTTTATGGGCAGGAACTCTAATATCGGTCGAAGTCGGAGAGCCAAGTATCATATTCCGATATGAAACAAAGGAATCAAGTGACGAGGTAATGAATACGAGCTTGGAACTGTTGGATGAAAGGAGAGAAGTTGCCCTTGTTCGGTTGGCTGACTAAAAGCAACGGATCGAGAGATATTATAACAGAAGGGCCAACCTTCGATACTTCAACATCGGGGACTTAGTGCAAAGAAAGGTCACACTGAACACCCGAAACCCGAGCTAGGGAAAGTAGGGACCAAACTGGGAAGGACTGTATCATATCGTTGAAATTACCGGAAAAGGATCCTACAAGCTCAGAACAATGAACGGTGAACAACTACCGAGCAATTGGAATACAACTCACCTAAAACGATATTACTGCTAAGGTACGACCCCATTCATTTTATTTTATTTATATTTCGGACTAACACTTGCAGGTGACTGACAAGGAGCAGTACTACGTTTTAGGTCTGAAAGCACACGTTACACTCTTTTTCCCTTGAACCAGTTTTGTCCCAAATGGGTTTTCCGATAAGGTTTTTAACTAGGAAACAGTGAATCGTGTTAACTTAGAATCAAAGACCGATCATGAATCAGTGTCGAAGATCACATTAATAGTATCCAAAGCTTCTCTCTATGATCAACTTCGAATACTAGGGGCCATTACCCTCAGATATCGACTTTAGCAAGGAAATTTCGTGGTGGAAGGGTCTCGATTGGTAGGATTTATTGTAAGGGACAAACGGTCAAACGAACCGTGCCCGCATAGATTGCTCGAGCCCTAGCATAAAGCATGTACACATGTATGACTGTTTTACACAAGAATAAAGAGAAGTTTCTTCCTTGCAATCATCTTGTCTTTTAAAAATTTCTTATTTAATTTTCTTAAGAAATTCCCTGCTTCTAATCCCCTAAAGGTAACGAGCCCAAGGGCCGCTTTAACCTGAGATCGAACAATCACTCTCTCACTCGGGGACTGCCGTCCGAAAACAAATTCGAACGGTCCAAGCTATTAGACCTCGGGGGCATAAGACCTATTAGGAAACTCCCGAATTTTAAAGGCCACGGTCATTCCCACTCGGAGACTGTTATCTTAGGCAAGACCGGATAACTCGGAAAAGCAAGCCCACTGGGCGACACCCAAATTAAAAGGCTACGGCCATGTTAACACGGCTAGGAGACGTCGAGGACCCGTAATAAAAATAAGGCCTTCGAAAAGAAAATTTTCATAACCGGTTCTAAAGGCTACCCTCGGCGAACTATAATCTCAACTACTTACTTTGGGAGGAAGTTTCCGGTAACACCGAACCCCCAGAATGCCTTAAAAAGAATAATGTAAAGGCAAGGTTTGTTTGAATCTTCGAACATAGCCTAATTATTTCGTGCTAAGGTATTTTTCGATCTTTGTGAATATAAATAATAATGCAAAGGGAAAAATTCGAAAGCCGTGAAAGGGAAAGAAAGCCTCATATATTTATACAAAATTCTTTTTACAAGGGAAAAATAGCCCGATGAAAATTTTTATAAAGGCCGAACGGACTCAACAAAAATGCAAAAAACAAAAAACAAAAACATCTAAAGGCCTAAGTGGCCTGGTCCTCATCGGGGGCAGCGTCTTCATCCTCAGGATCTTCGCCGTGTTCGGACCCGCTTAAACCCTCGAAGTCATTATCATCCTCGGGATAAGCCAACCTTTTAGCCTCAGCTTCGAGCTCCTTGGCGTTCTCGATCTCAGCTGATAGGTCAAAACCCCGAGCATGGATTTCCTTGAGGGCCTCCCTTCGAGATCGCCATTTAGCATGCTCGGTGATGTATTTTGCTCGAACTTGAGAAGCCTCGACATCGGCCTTATAAACGGCTACCATCTCATCAGCATTGGCCTTAACTACTTTAGCCTCCGACTTGGCCGCTTCGAGCTCCGTGGCCAGATTTTCTCGATTGGAGATAGCTGAATTCAACTGGGACTGGAGCTCCTCGATCTTCTTGGCCTGCACCAAGGACTTCTCTTTTATACCTCGGAGCTGGATTTCAGCCGAAGCTAGTTGGGCCTGGGCGGTCTCCAGGCGGTCCATTCTTTTTTCATTCTTCGGCCTTAGGATTTACCGCATTTACCGCATCTACCTCTTCCCAAAGCTGTTCGATCTTATCGATCTTCTGCTGGACCTGCGGGTTCGGACCGTTAGTCATCGTGACAAATTCGTCATCACTAACTTCAAAAATTCTTCTTACCTGCTCAGCCAGGTTGGAATGCTCTTTCCGAGCCACCTCTAACTCAGCCCAGAGGCCCTTAGCCTCCCTTTCTCTTTGCTCACTGAGAAGTTTGTAGGCATCTCTTTTCTCAGTGAGCCCTTGGATCTCGGCCTCGTACTGGTCAGTTCTTCCCGGTATCAGAGGAACGTTTCATGGTGGAGTACCGAAGCCTACAAACACAGAAGGAGGAGTTACGATCAGCTACAAAATAATCTAAGTACACACTAGAAATTATTAGGAGGTATCTGAGGTTACCCGATTTAATGCCTATTGGGCTTCTTTGAATAAAAAAGGCACTTCCACCTCGTTCAACTTGGCATAATCCTCCTCGGTCACCAAGCACCGAAGGTAACTGGCCACCCCCACGGGGGCAGAAAGAACATGGGTATCCTCCCTAATGGATATAACGATTGACTTCTTCAGGTTAGGATTCAAACTCGGGGCTGGGAACTAGTTGACTAGTTTCAGGCTCGAGGTAGGTCCACTTGTCCCCGACGATGGACTCTTCTTTGGCACCTGTATATCACCCAACCCCGTGATGTCCTCCGTAACGGCAGAGTCTACACCATCAAAGAAGTTTTAAAAGGAGTCTATCGCTCCTTGTGGCTCTTTGTTGGGTTGTTCTTTCAGCGCCTGAGCATCGGCGATCATAGACTCAGTAAATAATGGCGAACTGGAGAGGTCTATCACTCGGGGTATGCCCTTCGGAGCACTATCCACTGTCTAAGAAGAACCGGCTACGATCTCATTATCGGCCTCCCTATCTCGAGGCAAAGCATCCTCGCCTCCTTCTGGGTCGGAAGCTTCGGCTAAAGCTCCCTCATCAACCTCGCCGAGTCGAGGTAATTCAGTTTCAACTCTCACCGGTTTGGGGGCCCTTCGTACCTCGAGCCCTGACTGCACACTGGCCATCAGTTCGGAGTTTTCTTCTTCTTCTTCTTCTGACTGATCCCTGAGCCGGTGGAGTGAGTTCGAAGAGGGTGCCCGAGCACTGGTGCTACCCTTCTGCTTGCACACCAGACTTATTTTTGTTTTCTTCTTTTTCAAGCTCGGAGAACTCGGGGTCCTCTTCCTTTTCTTCTCATCACCCTGCCTCGGAGCAGGGGACTCGAGAGGCACATCCTTGTCACTGGATAGAGGCCTCATAGCAACATCCTTAGGAAGACCTGCAATAGAAAACAGAACTAATAAGAACTCAACAGCGCACGAGGGAAAAATCAAATATTATTAAATCGGAAAAGGAAGCTTACCATGGGAACGTACCTCCTACCGGCCCTTTGACAGTTCGTGCCACACGCGCTCGGAATAGGGTTTCTGTGACATGAGGTCCTCAACCTATTCCTTGAGTCAAGGAACTGCATTCGGCATTCGAGCAACAACTGCATCACAAAACGTCAATAAGAAGGGAGGAAAAAGAAAAAACAATAAACGAAATCTTTAAGGCAAAGTTATACTTACATTTCATGTTCCATTTCTCGGGAAATGGTATGTTCTCGGCCGGGATTAAATACGAGGTCTTCACCCGATTGAATTTGCCCAACTAGCCTCAGTCTCGATCCTCATCTATACTCGAGAATGGGGTCTTACTAGCCCGGCGGGAAAGCTTTATTAATCCCTCTCGATAGAGTCGGGGATTGTACAAGCGCATGAGATGATCGAGGGTGAAGGGACACTCCTCGATTTTGTTTGCGAAGAAGCAGAGGAGAATTACTTTCCTCCAGAAAGAGGGATGGATTTGACCAAGGGTCACCAGGTACCTCTTACATAAGGAGATGATGATCGGGTCCAAGGGGCCTAACGTGAAGGGATAAGTGTAAACACTTAAAAAACTCTCCACATGGGTAGTAATCTCTTCCTCAGGCGTGGCACCACCACATGTTTATCAACCCAGTTGCAATCTTTTTTGACCTTGGAGAGGAGACCGTCGGTGATCGAGCATATATATCTCGAGACCGGCTCGCATCGACCCGGCACCGAGGACGTCTTTTCAACCTTGAAATTAGCACTGGTCAAGCACCCACCAGGAACAAACACTTCAAGGTGAGGTTCCGCTGCTGTTTCCTCGCCTGCCGGCCGTGATGAAGAGGCGGTTTCTTTTTGTGGAACTGTCTTAGAAGTTTTCACCATTTTTACTGAATAGAGATAAAGAAGAGGAAGTTAAAAGGTTACGGTAATGTTTTGGAATGAAGACAAGCGAAGATTCTTGCAAAAACCTCAAAAAATCTGGTACAAGTGTTAGGGAATGTAAAGATTTTTTAAAGAACAAGAGTAGAAGAGGTTTAAATGTAAAGGATGGAGTATATATAGTATTCAAATGACGGTTGAAAGTCTGTAGCGGCCGACCAGCGACCGACGAACATTTAATGCCATTAAGATGTGACTGACGAGAAGTTGTCTATTTTTGTCGTTTTTGAACCGAAGTATCGAGATCAGCATCAAGGGCTCATATCGTTTCTCGTTGTTTACACTCTGAAAAACGGGGGGACTAGTATACGACCGAAATCGGTCTCATCTATTGCATGACGGATCGAAACCGAAATGTAATGGATTGAAGATCGACCCCAGGTTCCATCGAACCTAGGTATGAGGTTAGAACATGCAGCTTCAAAGATTACCAAGTCCGTGACCCCGAAATTGACTTTGACTCCGACTCCGAATTAGCTCGAGAGAACATCATCGAACCAAAATAACGAAAGGCCGAAATATTTGTAACCGGTTGCGCATCACAGTGGGAATCTCGGCACATATCAATGAACCCGCTTAATTAGCAAATCATGAGATTTTTTACCTTATATAAAGTTGTACCTAAAATAAGGCTCCCCTACTATATAAAGCAAGTCTGATTATTTGTAAAACACATTTTAACACGCATTCCAAAAGTATTATAATATTATTTTCTTTCTACAAGCTATTGTTCTTCTGTATTTGACATTATTTGGATCATATTCAGTTCGAGTGAGGTCTATTTCTCAAGGCTATAAATGTTCAACACGGTTTAAATTTACTTTATTATTGTTTGCGTTACTTATTGTTCAATCTATCACTTTGTGTCAAATTAATCCACATATCCTTAAAATTACTTATAAGTTTAAGTGTTATTCGATTTTTACAGTAGTGTGGTAAAACTTGCTTGATATAATTAATCAATGTCATAACTTATTTGAGACGTAAGATGAATCAAAAGTCATGTCGACAAGACATATTTTGGGGTGAGAGTGGAAGAGGAGGGTTCTTTCTTCCTTATATTGATTTATGGTCAGTACGACTGACCATATGACCAAGGCCTCGGAAGATGCTCAATCCCATATTCCCACGGTCCGTTAAATACTGTAAGTAGGAGTAAACTTGACTTGCTAAAAATAGCAATTTTGATACTTGTGACTACGTCGATCGTGACCACTAATACTCCGTCGTAACAAAGAAATTACTAAGGTTTGGCAGAATATCTTGTCCTATATTTAAGAAGTAATTGTGAATTCACCCTAGTGTAGACTGCTTCTATCTTTTGGTTTTTGAATGGGTTAGTCGTCCATTATCATATCACAGATAATTAGGAGGTAACTTAAGTAACGTGCCTCCCCGTCAAATTGTTACTGTTCTTCTCTTATTACTTAATAGACATGTAGGGGTTCGTCTAACCTCGCAAATAAAAGAAAAAAAAAGAAGTTAGCACACTAATTATATTTTAGTTCCGGAATTAGAATTTTTAATAAAGGAGACAAATATAAAGAAGTAAAAACACGAATAAGTCAATAAAATTCAATATCTATATTATATATACAAAAGATAATTTTGACCTATTTTATATAATGTAATATACAGGCGAAGGGGTTCAAATTGAAACTCTTCCACCCCTAGCTCCGCCCACGGCTTACACTGACATTGAGCTAGTAGTTCTCCCAGTCAATCTAGTCTAATACATCTGTACACAATTTTCTAATACAAATAATATACATTAATGTCTCTACTCTCTACCTCAGCCTTAAAATTGTCGTATATAATATTTGTGTACAATTTTGCTAGGAAGAACTAGAGTTTGGCTTATCGGTTCGAATCCAGTAACTTTGGCTCTAACTTTATATTTCTATAAAATTTCTAATTAATATGTATATAATAATTTTTCAAGAATACGAAATTATTTTTTCTAAAATTCAGAATTCATAAATTCAAAAATCCTAATTCTACCTCCAAATTGTTCATTGTATTCTCTCCTTATAGCAATATAGCATCTTCCTAGTATAGACATACATTAAAACGAATAACATATGCAAAACTCATATTTATATTTGTTTTTTCCTGTACATGGGGATGAAAGTACGTACGTGTCAGAAGAAGGCGTACAACTTAAAAGTCTGAGTTTAGATGCAGTATTGGGTGAAAACCCAATACAACAAGCAAACCAGTTGTTTAGCTGATACTAACACAATCATTATATCTTTCAGGTGACATCACTACCTCTTTTAAACGAATCCTTGTTCTTTTTTTGCATTATTGTGTACTATAAAAATGTTATTAAGTTGGTCCACCCCGACAAGGAACCTTTGTGGAAGAAGCAAGATCTCCCTGTGGATGAAAATGAAGTTGTCCTTGGGAAAAGACCTTAACTAACTTTCGTGAAGAAGGTGTTAAGCGCGGTAAAAACTCTTCTTATTTTCTTTTAAGAGTAAAACTTGTGCCGACAGCAAAAGGAAAAGAATAAAAGGATTGTTTTGACAAAATGGTGTCGTTAGTAGTTTGACTCTATGTGGGATGTGATTGATGCTGATACTTTAATTAATAATTTGAGTTTAGGTTTGAAAGATGTTGCCAGTGAAGTAAGATATTGGCTTTTCCTTTTTTTACAAGATAGACTCCTGATTTGATCTTTGATGCACAAAGATTAACATCAATGATAGCCAAATAATATATACGTGCATGCATACATACTGGTCTCTCTCTTTCTCTGAGGAGGTTGGGCACTACATTCCTAATAGTTGTTATTGTGCCTATATGAGTACATGTTTATGAATGTATGTCGTATGATGGGAGTGTGATAGAATAAATGTGATTTTTATATCTTTAATTAGAGACTTTAAATTCGAGGCTTTGAGCTTTGAAATGGATTTTATTTTTGGTGGGAATCATTGTTCCTTTAATGGGGCTATACTAGACGCGAATATGATATAGTCAAGCTGTGACTTTCAAATATCGTATGGTTTTAAAAAAAAAAAAAAGACAAAGATATAATGTCTATATACACATGAATTTTGTATTAACAAGCACATATATTAAACACGCGTGACCGCTACATGGATTTTGGTGCTTTTAGCGCATAGAATAATGGAAAAGTTCTATTGAAATGAGTAGAAGAGAATACGGTCAAATTTTCAGTGAACATTATCTTGTGACTAACCAAGAAGAAAGTAGAACTACATTTTCTTCAAGACAAATGGAATGGTAACTTTAGGGTGGGTTTTGCTCCTTGAACTATAAATTTAATTTAAACTAAGTGTCTAAACTAATTAAACTAGTCTTCGTTAGAGGAGTTACCCAATTGAACCTCCGCTGCATATTTTTGGAGGATATAACTCCTCTGGAGGTGGGTAGGGGTAGGGCTGCAACGTATGGAGAAGGTTGCGAGTATTAGTACATCTGATGTTATCAAATAACAACCATGGTTGTATATTCAAATGGTAGACTAGAATTTAATTTACTATTATAGATAACTTTCCCAAAACCCTTCTTATCTCGAAGATTCTATTCAAATATTCCCCCGGTACAACTTTATAGCATTAGAACAGGTAGAGATTCTGAGTTCGAATTTCACCATCATCAATTATTATCAATTTTTTTCCAAATGATTGGACTAAGAAAATGAGTCAGGCCTGCATGCAAGGGAGCAAGTTGCAAACATAATAAAATAATTACAAGTGATCTTTTCTAATAATTTAATTTTCTAAATGAGATGTCACTCAATTTTAATAGCAAAAGAAAATGGTAGAGAACATGTGGATGACAAGATAAGATACAACTTGGGGTTATTTTGAATATTTGACGAAGGTTATTGAGCATGAATGAATAATATGAACAAAATCATATATATATATATATATATATATATGTTAACTTATTTTCTTCAAATTTTTGTTTGGGAGGGTAGGTGGTAAACCATGTATATTTTGATATGTTAGCGTTTCGGCATACAAGTTTGTGCATGAATATTTTTGATTGTATTAGCAAGTCTTACATAATATGTTGATAGCTGACCAATAAAAAAATTCTACATATGAGGTATAGTATACTCTTAACGGAGAAAGATCTTTTGGGGAAAAACTTGAGAGCTTGGTTAAAACGAACAATATCACATTATGTTAAAAGAGTCTCGAATTGTTTGAGCGTAATAACTCGTATCAGTGCATATGGTCTGACTGGACAAGTATGATGATAGAGGAGTGATGCCGTCCATAAAATATAGGAATACTTTTAGCGGAATGAGATCATTTGAGATAAACGGCACGGACTTGACCCAAATGTTTGCGCTGTCTTAGCTCAACAAATCTATTCCCATTTCTGGACGATAGGTGACAGGGACATAGATTCGATGACCTGAAGAAATGCTACTAATGTTACTCCCATAGATTTTTTCCCTATCAATACCTTCCTGCTTCAAGGGGAAGTCTTTAATTTTAATCATTAGTCCTGATTCCCTAAATAAAAAATTATCATTTGTAATTTGTCTTTCTTCTGTTAACCTCCATGATACAGGACAATGAACAACGGGAAAATTAATTAAAACATAAAAGAATCAGCCATTGACGGCTTTATCTTAGAGTGAAAGAAAGGTTTTATCTTTGGGGAATTCAAAGCAAAATTATATTGGTGAAAAATCAAAGAGTTTGCTGCACCAACTTCTTTTCTAACATGATCCTTTGAGGGTCAAATAAGTCACCTCAGTTAACTTCATGTCTCTATCTTAGACCTGAAAATCTTTATTTTCCTTGATGATAACGGAGGAGTCGAAAATGGTGTTGTTCAATTAGGGAACATGTCTTAGAATTTGGATCAGCGATGATATTGTAGGTTTGATAATCTATCAACTCTTCCTGCCTGGTAATGGTAGATGATATATATATATATATGAGTTTTTCTTGCAGATTGTACGTGTCTCTTGATCCCTGATTCCCTGCTTTGTGCAGTCCTCTTAGTCGTAGTTAATTAATTACTTGGAAATGCTTAGAATCAACTCCATAAACACTTGGAAATGCTTAGAATCTGCACCAACGCTCTCTTTCCTCTTTGAGCAAGCCAGGGATATTTTAAATGTCAAGGAGAGGTTATAGAAAAAGGACTTAATTAGTAAAAAGAATTTTTACATTGTCAATATATTTTAATATATTTTAGCAGGTAATCTGTTTTACATTAATTTTACTTTTATAAACGATTCCGTATAGTTATCTTTTAGATGAACTGATTGTGTAAAATTGAAGTTAAGTCATAAAAAAACTAAACTTGCATATTGGTCCCGACCGGGACATTGTAATTCCTAGTCATGGAACGTTTGCATTATCATGGGTAATAGAATTGTCTTATGTATCCAACATTTGTAGCTTTCGTGTCCTTGAGGCATCATCGATTTTGGGTCATAGAGGAACTTCTAGAAGAGAGTGCATCTGGAAGGAGTTGAAGGCAGCGGTTGAATCATAAATTTTAATAAGGAGATCTGAAAAAAATGCAAGAACGTCACATATATGATTCAAATTTGTAACGTAAATAATTTTTAAGCCACCTTTATCGCTAAATTAGAATTGTTTTTTATGTGTAAGGGATTTAACAGCTTATATATATATATATATAAATTAAATTTGTATTTATTAAAGAAGTGTGTATATATGGCGGTATATATTTATGTATGCTTAGGATAAGGAGAGTTTTCTTTTTCATATTTGTTAGGATTAGTTTTTCATATTTGTTAGTATCACGATTCAAAATCCCTCCTTATGAGTTGTGATGGCACCTACTCTCCAAACTAGGTAAGCCGATCTCTCAACATTATTTAAAACATTTAAAGCATGAAATAACGAAAATGGAGTTTAACATAAAAACGAAAATAAGAGTAATACAGGCCGAAGCAGCAGATACTCAACGTAATTTTCCAGAACTGGGCGGTACAGAGTCACAAGCTCTAACTGAATACACGGAATCAATCTCAAAATATAGTATTGTCTGTAATACATGAACAGTAAAGATGAAACTAGAGGGTGACATGTAGGGATACCTTGAAGTCCTCAGTGTATGCAAAGCCTCACTGTCGACCAGTCTGATCCGAAGTACATGGATCTACACAAAAATATGCAGTGGAGTAGCATGAATACACCACAATCGATACCCAACAAGTATCAAGACTAACTTCGGTGAGGTAGTGACGAGGTTAAAGTCGCGAGATACTCACTAGAGAATTAACCTGTGCAATAATTATATATCAAAGAAAATTGATAATTGGAATATAACTTAAAACAGTAATCACAACCCTTTTTGAACAGGTAATAATAACTCAGTGCGGTAAAACTCATCTTGATCACGAAACGTTCGATAGAAGTAAAACATGTGATAAAATGTCAAATATTGTCATCAACTCAGATAAGTGCAACACGTAAGTTTTCAGACACAATTATGAGAATGAAACATTAGCCCCGTCTCATCACAATCACAATCACAACAAAACACCCCGAAATATCACACAACATCATCAAATGCCACCCTTATTACGCCCGCATGTGCACATAAAGTGATATGCCACCCTTATTTCTCCATATGCGCTTATAACCACCCTTATTACACCACACGGGCAGCTCGAGATAATGCCACCTTTATTTCATCCCACGCGAACAACCATAGACAAAGAAATCGCATAGCAAAACCTCATGCTGACACTCCCAATCAATCTGCTCAACATGTCCACAAGTGCCACAGTACCACAAAACAATAATGCCAAGTGCCACAATATCACAAAAATAGCACCAAAGTGTCATAAACATATAAGTTCGTAACTTTCAACAACCGTGCACGAGGACATAACAAATAATCATAGAAGCGGAAGGATGTTCAATAAATAAGGCATGTATATGGCTATGTCAATAAAATGAGCATGATCAAATAATCATAGAGTGATTTTACAAGTTTTATGTAAAATTCATTATCACATTAAGGCATATTAATAGCCTAAGGCATATTCCGGTTAAAACCAACACACATACGCCCGTGTACACACTCGTCACCTTATGTACATATCACTCACATAGTACAAATAAAGCAAACATACCAAATCCTACGGGGAAGTTCCCCCACACAAGTATAGGCAAGATACTTACTTCAAACAAGCTAAATCAATCCACTAACAAGCCCTTCCCGTGCAAATTCAACCCTGGCGGCTCTAATCTAGCCAAAATAACTTAATATCACAAATAAAAGTCAGGGGAAGCAATTTCGGATAATAAAGATTCGATCTTCAATGAAAAATAAAAAGTCAACTCAAAATGTCAACCTCGGGCCCGCACCTCGGAACCCGACCAAATTGATAAATTCAGAACACCCATTTCGATATGAGTTCAACCATACCAAAATCATCCAATTCCGACCACAAATCGGCCTTCAAATCATCAATTAATATTTTAGAAATTCTTTTACCAAATTCTCCATTTTCTTCAATTCAAATCACTAATCAAACACTAAAATCAAGGTCGAAATCATGAAATAAAAATAAATTCGAGTCAAAAATACTTACTACAATCCAAATCATGAATATCTCCTCCAAAATCGCCCAAAGCTGAACTCTCTAACTCCAAGTGTGATAAATAAAATAAAACCCTCAACCAAGTTATATTCTACCCAGGCTTTTTTCTTCTGCGGTCCTTCTGTTGCATCTGCGGGAAAAGCATCGCAGATGCAGCCTCACTTAAAGCCCATAAATTCTACTTCTGCGGACCTAAATGCGCACTTGCGCTTCCATTTCTGCGGACAAAGCATTGCACCTGCGGTCCCTGCTCAACCAGCTCAAATCCTCTTATGCGGAGACATTCCGCTTCTGCAGTTCCGCATCTGCACTCCCCTGTCCGCACCTGAGGACCCAGCTTTCCTAGTCAAACATTGCATCTGCGGCCAACCAGCTGCTTCTGTGGCGGCGCACACGCGGCCCAAAAACCGCAAGTGCGAAAATACCAGATCTCAACAGACTTCCACCAATTCCTCTAAGTCCCTAATTGACCTGAACTCAACTTGAAACACACTCGACACCCTCCGGACCCCGTCCAAACAGACCTACCAATCCCAAAATATAATACGAACGTAATCGAGGCCTCAAATTACACCGAACAACATCAAAACTACGAATCGCTCCTCAATCCAAGCCTAATGAACTAATGAACATTTCCAAATTCATAACTTGCGTTGAACAAGTCTAAACAACTCTGAATGACCTCAAATCTTGCATGCAAGTCCCAAATGACACAATGGACCTCTACCAACTCTCATAATTATAATCCGAGCCCGATATCAATAAAGTCAACCCTCGGTCAAACCTATCAACTTTCCAAACCTTCAACTTTTCAACTTTCGCCAATTTAAGTCGAAACAACCTATGAACCTCCAAATTTATATCCGGACATACACCTAAGTCTAAAATCATCATACGAAGCTATTGGATCCATCAAAATATTATTCTGGAGTCGTCTACACAAAAGTCAAACTCTGGTCAACTCTTACAGCTAAAGCCTTCAACCAAAGGACTGAGTATTTCAAATAACATCAAAACTCTTCCAAAATTGCATCAATCAACCCTGCAAGTCACATAACCATAAATATACATGTCCGAATGAGAGTTATTCATAAAAATAGGTTCATGTACGATAAACTTGCTAATTTGAACCATACAAACCATAACGATAGTATGCTATCACACTTATTATATCATATGCTGTCAGTTTAAACTGGGACAAATTGGCATGACACGTGGAAAAAACAAAGACAAAAAGCATATGTATTGCAAGGTTTTCATGATGGTAGAAAATATTTATTCGAGAGCCTAGGCAGCGTAGTTGGCAAACTTGTCAAAAAAAAGTCAGAGGAGAAGTAACCAATTATCTGCGCAGCTCACTTCCATCACGACTTTTATCCCATTTATTACTTGTACTATATTGATTCATTAATCCCCTAGTATAGATGTTCGATGTGTATGCAACTATTTTTATAGGATGAGTTGTCCAAACGTCCTAATTATAATTTCTACTTAAATTATGTGGCCAGCCAAAGGATTAGCATAGTTAGGCATTCCTACTTAAAGCATATGAATTTGTTTTACTAGGTAGGTCATTCTAAGGAATCAACAATAACAACGAACATATCCAGTATAATCTCACAAATAGGATATGGGGAGGATAGTATGTACGTAGATCTTAATCTCTACCTAAATAGTAGAAAGGCTATTTCCGATAGACTCTCGGCTCTAGAAAAGATAAAAATAAAGTAGTAGCACAAGCAGTAACAACAACAAGATAATAAGAAAATAAAGCGAAAGGAACAAAACGTAGTACTAGAAATCTAACAATAATATAACACAAGAGTAACACTAATACTACTAATATATTAAAGAAACACTCTCGACTACCTACTATCCTTTTACCTTAATTCTCGGTCTCCACACCTCCTATCAAGGGTTATGTCCATGATAAGCTGAAGCAACGCTATGTCTTGCCTAATCACCTCTCCCAATACTTCTTTGACCTTCCTCTGACTCTCCTCAAATTCACTACGGCCAACCTCTTGTACCTCCTTCCTGTTGGGCTATCTGAGTATTTGGCTTCAAGCCCAAAATCGAGAACATGAATGTTTGGCCTCCGGCCTAATATATTTACTTGTACCAGAATTTTTCTTAATAGAATAGTCTTTCTTTTTCTTTTAGTTTGGGATCTGAACTGATATTTTGTATATGGTAGTGGACCGGATTACCGAGTGTGTATATAAATAAGTAGGCCCAACTCTAATGAGTTGACCGACTCATTTTCTTTTTTTTTGGTCTTCTCTGATTAGAAGCTTCTTGAACCCTAACCTCCATTAATGAATTCTTCAATCTCGTCTGATTTTGCAAGTTAACATGGTATCAGAGCAGGGATTTTGTTGATCCCCGTTCTCCTGCATCATCCGGTGTTACCCTCGTTTGGTTTTATTGTGTTTTTGGCCTTCGTCAGAGATGTGCACTTCCACTGATTTGCAGAAATTTTTTGAGGTTTTCGCGTGATTTCTTCTCTTTTATCAATGGAACTACCTTGATTTGGTGATTCCATAGTGTGTCTCTCGAAATTTGGAATCTGATCGAAGACCTAGGGTTTCTCTGTCGGACCTAGGGTTTATGCTACTAAAGGCCTTTGCTTCTTCAGATTGTGAAGAAGTATGGTATTCTCGTTCCATAGCTGATTATTTTCTTAATTGTGTGGTTAGTATTTAGTTAATCTCTTTGAAAATCTGGTTATTACTGTTGTTTGGCTGATATGGGTAGTCTCGATCCCTCTATGTCTTCCTCATCCTCATTATCTGCATACACACCTGAACCCTCTTCCATGTTATTCCTTCTTTCTTCTGATGTACTTGGAGTCTCTCTTGTTGCGGTACCATTCTTAGGAAATGGGTTTGGAGGTTGGAATCGTTGTATGATTGTTTATTGTCTACTAGAAATAAGATTGGATTTATTGATGGGACCTGCGTTAAGCCTCCTGAGAATTCTCCTCAGTTTAGACAATGGGATCGCTGTAATAATATGGTCATATCATGGTTGACCAGCTCACTCTCACCAAATTTAGCTGAGAGTGTGCAATATTCAGATACGGCTGAAAGTATATGTTGACAACTTAATAATAGATTTAGGACAGTAAATGGGACTAAAGTGTTTGAATTAAAAAGAGAACTAGCATCCACTTACCAAGGGTCTCGTGACATTGCTTTCTATTTTAATAAACTTAAGAAAATATGAAATGAGTTGGGGTTATGTGTAGTAGTCATGCCAACTCTTGTAGTTGTGCTGCTAAAGAAGGTTTGCAAAAGGAGAAAGAAGAGGACAAAGTCCATCAGTTTCTCATGGGTTTAAATGAGGTCTATGTGGGTTTTGAAGTAATTTGTTGATGATGTATCCTTTTACCATCACTTAATTGTGTTTATAACATACTTTTACAAGATGAAAAATAAGGCAAGCCAGTACAAATCCTCAGTTTCACCCTGAAATTGCTTCCTTCAATGTCAATTCTAATAATGTCAAGTTCACTCAACCTCAGCCACACCAAAGACAATATAATCAAAGAGTGGTCTTTGATCAACCTAAGTCTGGTCTCTTCTGTAAATTCTATAAGAAGTCAGGCCACTTGATTGATAAGTGCTACAAAGTCAATGGATTTCCTCTCAACTTCAAATTCACTAAAGGCAATAGAATCTGACTTCTCTTCTTCTCAGAATGTTTCTACTAATTCTATGTAAAATCCCACTGCAAATCAGGTTGAGCAAGGATCTGCGGTACATGGATTGACACAACAGCAATATGCTCAATTGATATCCTTGCTTCATCAGACTCATGTTTCTGATTCTGGACCTCAACTCAACACCTTAAGTTCTGCTAATTTTGCTAGTACTTTACTGCCTAAGAATGTTGTGTATAGTTTTAATTCTTCTTTACTGATAAATCAGATTCTTTAACCTGGATAGTTGACTCTAGTGCATCTGACTATATGACATCTAATAAAGACTATCTCATTAACATCACACCTTTACCTATTCTTTTTCTTGTCTCTCTTCCAAATGGATAAAATGTTAAAGTTACCTGTACAAGATCTTTTGTTTTAACTGCGTCCATTATCCTTTACAATGTTCTTTATCTGCCTTTATTTAAACATAATATTATTTTTGTACACAAAATTACTGAACAATTTGACTGCATATTTCAGTTTATCAGAATCTCATGTATTATATAGGGCCTTCTCTGAAGAAGCCTCTGGATCTTATTAAGCTAGATAATCACTTATACAAGTTTGTTTGGGAACAGTCATCTCAGCTTCAACACCCATTGACAAATGTTTCAAACAGCAGCAGCTTTTCATCTTTGTGTAACTCTGGTTCTTTTCCTTCTTCTTCTGTATATATAGATTCTTCCACCTGTAATAAAACTACTATGAATAAAATGGATGTTGTTTGACATAACAGACTTGCTCATGTTCCTTTTGTTAAAATGAAGAGCATTTCTGAAATCTCCTCCAATATTTCTTCTACACAATCTTTTCCCTGTACTATTTGTCCTATGGCTAGACAAACTAGACTGCCTTTTCTTGAAAGTTCTATTCACGCTTCTAAACTTTTCTAAATCATTCATGTTGACACTTGGGGCCCATATCATACTCCTACTTATTCTGGTTCTAGATATTTCCTCACCAGTGTTGATGATTTCTCTAGAAGCACTTGGACTCATCTCAAGGGGTCTAAAGGTAATGTCTTTTCTTTGCTTAAAGCTTTTGTTGCTATGGTAAAGACTCAGTTTCATGTCACAATACAGAACATTAGATTTGATAATGCATTAGAATTAGGCTCTAGTCTTGCAGCTATTTCTTTTTTCTCTGAACATAGGATTATTCATCAGACTAGTTATCCCCACACCCCTCAACAAAATGGTATGGTAGAAAGAAACCATAGAATATTACTTGAAGCTTCTAGGGCTTTACTGTTTCAGTCCAAAGTTCCTATAAGATTTTGGGAGGATTGTTTATTAACAACTACCTATCTTATCAATAAACTTCTTTCCATATTACTCAATAATAAGTCTCCTTATGAGTTTTTGTATGGTAAAGCACCAAGTTACTCTCACCTTAGAACTTTTGGGTGCCTTTGCTATACCACTATTCCAATTCCCCAAAGAGACAAATTCAAGCCTAGAGCTATTCCTTGTATGTTTCTTGGTTACCCTTTTGCTAAAAAGGATACAAACTGTATAATTTGCAGTCTAAACAATGCTTCATTTCTAGAGATGTGGTCTTTCATGAACACCATTTTCCTTTTTTCTCTGATTTCTTTCCCTGTTTCCTCTGAGTCTTCTTTGCCAACTGCATCACAATCTCTACCTTTTGCTACTAATTCTAATCCTATTCCTGATGTTCCTGGTGCTGCATCATAATCTCTACTTTTTGCTACTAGTTCTGATCCTATTCCTATTGTTCCTGGTGCTACCCCTACTCCTGCTACTAAACCTGCTCATTCTCCTGCTCTTGTCCTACCTGACCCTGTTCCCGAGGTTCCTCTTTCTCCTATTTCTTTCAATCCTGATATTAATCCTACCATTGTACCTGCTGCCTCTCCTGATATCACTTCTTCTTCCTTACCTCCTTTAAGAAAATCCAGTAGAGTCCACTCTCATCCCTCTTATCTGAAGGATGTTTACCAACTTTCCCCTTCTCTCTCTTGTTCTGTTACTCAGCATGAAGATTTTGCAAATTACACATATTCCTAGGCAGCCCCTATTCTAGCCTGGCAGGATGCCACGAGGAAATAATTTGAAGCTCTAGAACCAAATCACACTTGGGATATTATTGAGTTACCACAGGGTAAGAAGCCCATTAGGTGCAAATAGGTCTATAAAATTAAGTATAAGGCTGATGGTAGTGTAGAGAGATACAAAGCTAGGCTTGTTATTCGAGGGGATACACAAGTTGAGGGAGTGGACTTTAATGAAACCTTTTCTCCTATGGTGAAATTATCTACTGTTAAATACCTTATTGTTGTTGCTCTTAAGAAAGGGTGGTCTTTATTCCAACTTGACGTTAATAATGCATTCCTTCATGGTGACTTGGATGAAGAGGTATACATGAAGCTGCCTCATGGCCTTTCTCTTTCCTCTGCTCCTTTTACTTCTACTTCTGCTCCCTTAGTTTGTAAGCTAAGGAAGTCTCTTTATGGGTTGAGGCAAGCTTCAAGACAATGGTATGCTAAATTATCTCATGCTCTTTGTTATAGAGGGTACACTCATTCCCTTAATGACTATTCTTTATTCATTAAAGCGTCTCGTGGTCATCTAGTCATTTTAGTAATGTATGTTGATGACATAACCCTCACAGGTGATGATTTGCATGAGATTACTTCTTTGAAGTATTTTTTGGACAATGAATTCAAGATTAAAGATTTGGGGTTCTTACACTATTTTTTGGGTATGGAAGTCAAAGTTTTACGTGGGAGTCTTGTTGGCAAGCTACTTTTTCTAATACACACAAGGCTTGACATTTCTTTTGGAGTTCAACACTTAAGTCAATTTTTGAAGACCCCTAGACTTCCTCATATGGTTGCTTCCTTCACTTGCTTCGACACCTCAAGGGTACTACTGATGTTGGTTTGTTTTATTCTGATTCTTTTGATCTTTCTGTGCATACCTACTCAGATAGTGATTGGGCTGCCTACCCAGACACGCAAATCTGTCATTGGCTTCTGCATTTTTTTGGGTGATAGTCTTATTGGGTGAAAATCTAAGAAGCAACCAGTTGTTTCTCTGTCTTCAGCTGAAGCTGAATATCGTGCTGTGAGCAAAGTAGTTGCTGAACTAACATGGTTATCCACATTGTTGCATGATATTATTGTTCCTGTTTCATATCCTATTCCTGTTTTTGTGATGATTTGACAGCCATTCACATAACCAGGAACCCGGTCTTTCACGAGCGTACCAAGCACATCGAGGTAGATTGTCACTTTATTCGGACTAAATTGCTTGAAGGGATGAGTCAGTTACATCATGTGCCTACTGCTCAACAACTTGCTGATGTATTCACCAAACCATTGCTTGGTGCTCTCCATCATTCATTCTTGGGAAAGTTGAAGGTGCTATCCACTTTCAACTTGAAATAGGGTGTTGGGCTATCTGAGTATTTGGCTTCAGTCCCAAAATCGAGAATATGAATGTTTGGCCTCCGACCCAATATATTTATTTGTACCAGAATTTTTCTTAATAGAATAGTCTTTCTTTTTCTTTTAGTTTGGACTGTGAACTGATATTTTGTATATGGTAGTTCACCATGTTATCGGGTGTGTATATAAAGAAGTAGGCCCAACTCTAATGAGTTGACCAACTCATTTTCATTTTTTTATTTTTTCTGTTGGTCTTGGTCTTCTCTGATGAGAAGCTTCTTGAACCCTAACCTCCATTAAAGAATTCTTCAATCTCGTTTGATTTTGCAAGTTAACATCGCATCTTGTTCTCCACCAAGGCTACTACAACTCTGGCCTGAATATCTTCATTCATAATCTTATCGATCCTAATATGCCCGCATATCATCTCAACATCCCCATTTTATTACTCTTATCTTTTAGATATGAGAGTTCTTAACTGTCATAGTCGGTCTAACAACCACTATGTTGTAGAGTCCTTCTAAGGAATCAAATTTTTGGAAATGTTAGAAAGGTTCCTAAATTTACTATGGATGTAAGTTATGTATACTGATTGCATAATAAATTCTTTACACCATAAATATAATTTAATCAATATTCACCGATAATGTCAAGAATTTTAAGTTACTAGATTCTCAAATGACTTTCTGACCTTTGGAAGGCAGTTTTTACACTTACATTTGTGTCTTTAATGATTACAATGAAGTCCTAATTCCTAATGTAGATAAGATTCTTAAAAGACATTAGGAATTGAATTTGTGTATAACTATACAGTTTGACACATTTATTTAGCCAAATAATTATTTGATCATCGTGAAACTGTGTGTAATTGAAGAGTATAATTACACTATTCAATACTCAAATGGGAGGTACGAATTGATAGTAATTACACAATATAATAACATTCTAAGGTAACTTTTCTAACTCTCTTTTGTTTTTCTTCAAAATATTGTTATTTTTTTACATTATTTTTTTTTTAAATTCTCTTATTCTCAGTTTTCAACCTTAATACATATTTCATATAGTTTTGCAACTTTTAATATTTTGCTTATTCTTTTTTCTTTTAAACTTTTTAATTTTAATTGGTTGTTAAACTCAACTTTTTATTTTTTAAATATTTTTTATACCTTCAATCTCTTCCTTTTCACAGTTGCACTACTCCAACAAAACACATATACACAATATAAACCAACAAAGGACTTTTATTAGCTGCCTAAGGAGAAAAGTTTATTACCATTATTTATTATAATAACAATTTATTATGGAATAAAATTCTAAACTCATACATATATTTAATTTAGAAAAATAGAACAAATCATGAATTGCACTGTATCCACATGAGTATGAAGATATTGATTATTCTTTACGATATTTGTTATCAATTTATAATAATTAAATATACTTCTAAAATATGTATTTATAGATCTTGTAATAAATAATATTTGATATTTCTTATATGCACATATATTTGTCACAAATTAAATTTTATTTTCTTTTCCATTTAACTAAAGGTTTATTTAATTTTATTGTTAAATTTATTTTAAAAATAAAAATAATTAATTATGTAATTATACTTGTGCAACCAAACGTGATACATGAAATTATATTGTAATCACATTATGACAAATAAACAAGTCTATATAATTACTATATTGTGTAATTACTAGACTGTGTTATTTATACCTCGTAGTTGCCATTTACAAGGTGTCATTTCAAACAAACTCTTATAGTGTAATTACAACATACTGTTTGGTTGAACAAGTATAATTACACAATTAGATTAAATTTAAATGAATTATCAAAACTTCGAAGTTAAAAATAATAAATATATGCTGATAAATAATTTTTTATAAGTATAAATGATATTAGATTGGTATTTAAGATGCATATTTTTCTTGAATATACACTAATTAGTAATCATATATTTATAACTAATATTATAAAAATAATTTTTATATATTTAGTTTAATTAATTATAAAAACTAAAATATATGTTTTGTAAGAACATCATGGAATGTATGTATGTAAATATTTGACAAAACTAATCTTTCAATTCTAATTAAAAAATGAATAACATGCAATGTGAAATAACAAGCCTTTTTTACTAAAACAAGTAAAATAGAATCATGAATATAACACAATTTCAAAATCCAAAAAAAAAAAAACTTAAACATATGTCACATTCCAACATAAAATAAATAAATTCCAATACAATTTAAGATTAGGAAACATAATAAGTTAATAACCTCATTCAACAACAAAATTCTACTTTAATCACATCACTCATTATATGCCAAATTTGTTAATGACTCATTATTTCTAATATTAGAAAGTATAGTTTTAAAAACTAGAATAATAACAAAGTTACGCTAAATGAAGAATATAAAACAAATAGAAATAAAATATACGAGCAATTACGTAAAATCACAAGAAGTAAAGGTAGAGAAATAAAAGATAAATAATGTACAAAAAAATAAATTTTGAAATTAAAAAATAAAATTAAAAGTAAAAATAAAATAAAAAATTAAAATAATGGAAATAAAAGTTATAAATAAAATAAATCAAAAATCAAAACAAAAAGGAAAGAAATTAAAAAGTAACCTTGTAATTATACAGTATAATTATCACCAATTTTCACCTCTCCCTTGAGAATCAGAGAATGTAATTATACCTCTCCAATTACATCCAATTACATACTGACCAAGTAATTAATTAGCCAGACAAACATACCAAACTGTGTAATTATATCAAATTACACCCAAATTCAATTTCTAGGTAGCTTTTTGTTGCACATGAGAAACACATGGAAGAGCGATTCCAGTGCTCTTATTCTCTTGCTTTCCTTCTTTGTGATTGAGTATATGTAAACTGTATAGTATAATCCTTCTTTTATTGGATAAATAGCGAAGGGTAATGCTCTGTTTATAATTATTTAACTGTGCTTTACTGCGAGAAATAGTGCTTATGATTAGGAATAGGGGTGTACATGGACCGAGTTGGTTCGGTTTTTACTAAAACCAAACCAATTTAATAATATCGATTTGGATTGGTTCGATTTTGTCGGATTTTTCATGGTTTTTTTATTACATGAATAATATGTCAATCGTACTTTGTTAACTTTTTGATAAGTAAATATATATTTGATAAAGATTTAAAAAATTGACAAACATATGATCTATAAAAAAAAAATTTAAAGAGAAGTTTTTTAGTAGCACATGATAGTTATTTTTTTAGTTGTCTGATAATAACTCTTCGTTGATGTACACTTTCAAGATTAACAGAATTTAGTAATTAAATATAAAGATTATATGATACCTAAATAATGATATGTTCTATTTAACTTTCACTTATCGAAATACCACTTCAAGTTCGAAAAATATATAAGAATAGATCTTGACATATATATATATGGACGAATAAAAAGATTGAACATTTTAATAACACTTGATAAGAAAGTGATCATACAACACATATTAAAGTTAATAAAAATGGAGCGCTTCATATTCTATAAAATATTTCATCCCATAAGAGAATTTCAATATTTCTAGACACTTTTTAAAAAATTTCTATATAAAGTCTTAAAATTATATATAAAAATTATATATTTATATGTCGATTTGGCTCGAATTTTTTTACTCAATATCAAATCAAATCAAACCAAACCTCATCGAGTTTTTTAATCGATTTGATTTGACTTTTCAGTTTGGTACGATTTTTCCGTTATTAGGAACCCACCCATAATTTTAGATCAACTCCATGTTTCTTCTAGTTCAAATTTAACCTGCCCAAATCAATATGGAAACTTACGAAACTTACTTTGTATTAGCAACGAGTTCATTGTACCACAAGAGGAGTTGAAACTCTCTCTTCGCGCGACAATGTGGATATTATTCGTACTCTAAACGGTGAATAGGTTCTGATCAAAGGAGTTTGGAGTCGAGATGGGAAATTAATTCAACCAATCAACCAAAAAAATTTCTCACTTTCGAGTAAGTTGAATTCGATTGCATATGCTGTTAATGTTAAAAAAAAAGTTTCCATAATTTGATTACCTTTTCACTAGTAGTTAATCTACAATAATCTTTTACATTTATACAAAAATAGGAATCTTCACATTTAATTTGATTATAACTTTGTAGCATACTTACTTTCTATAGCCAATTAAATTACATTAATGGTATATAAAGAATTTAACGGTCAATAAATTTAGCTTAATTACAACAATTTATTAGGTTTCATCCAACGGACTGTATCGTTTGGCCACTCAGTCGGATAGAGTTCCCCAAAATGCAAGTATAAGTTAAGAGTACACAAAATTGTGACACCATACGAGACATACAAATTTCCTTGGCGTTATTTCACTTTGGTTGTGGGGCTGGGAAGAAGCGGGGCAGAGGCAGAGGTAGAGTCAGAATTTGAAACTTGTGGGTTCTTAGTTGCAGTTTCTTTAAGTTAATAGGTTCTAAATTAATAATTTATATATATTCATTAGATATTGATAATGCAAATATATAGTTTTGAACCAAAACCACTGATTCGATCGAACCCGTAATTGAAGGGCTAGCTCCGCCCCTGGATAGAGGTGGAGACAGGATTGTTTTAAATTATATGGGTTGTGAACTTTAGAGCGACAACTTTAAACGTTAATAATTAAATTTTAAATTTATTTTATATATATTTCTTGACACATACGTTTTGAGAGGAAGGGGAAATGGTAGAGGCGGACAACAAAATAAGAGAGGAGGAGGACCCATGTTCCTTGATGAATGCAACGTAAATGCAATTTTGGTAATATAAAAAGTGCATGCAATTTCATATGTGACGAAAGAATGCTTCCTCTTGCGTGCATGGGCGGATCAGTTTCTCCCACCACTACGCAGCCGCCACCTGTTTACCATGATTAGGACTTCTCTCTTTTTCCAATTTTATTTCTGTTTAGTCCTTCACTTTTTTTCTGAGTTAAACTTTTGTGCACTCATAATATAAATTAATTAACAATATCAAGTTGGATAGATAATTACAGCTAGTAGCCTTAATAGTCTTTATTTATAAGTGAATATGTAGAAAATATGATAAATAATCTGTTACATTAAGTTATACTAATAGCACAAAAATAATTTATACTAACGATATATATAAATTAAATACTTTTTCTATTTAATCCTTTCATTTGATAATTGACTTAGCTGGTACGTATAGCTTTGCAAATCAGCCCTTCTTTGTCCACATGCTCCTATTGGTTTCCACGGGAACGGACGACGTATAAACAGAGAAAAATGGTGAAAGAAATCGTACAGTACGTAATATATTAGACATTTTTGGAGATCAAAATATAGCTTACCAAATAAAGTTGGCATTTTGTCAATTCAAAGGCAATAGTTTCAAATTAATCACGTAACTAATATTTTGAACATTTAACTCTTACCTTTTGGTAAAGTATTCAGAAAAATTAGAACAATCTAATACATAAGCACGAGCTATGTGATCGTCTCGTTTTTACATTAATAAGATCATGAATATGATACTTAAGTCGAAATCATTTAAATTCCCACCCAGTAAATGCTGTACCTAAAATATTAGTGATGAAAAATATTGTCCTTGATGTTTCCTAAATTTGGCGATTATAGATCCAAATATATTCCATAATTAGATTACTGATATATTACAATTGTTGAGTTCAAACTCAAGATTAGCAAGAATAAAAAGGATTTCAAACTCAGGTTAATTATGGGAGGATGCATGGATGATATTGTTCAGCTTTTAAGGGTGGTTCTTCTCATCATTTACTTGGAGGAGACTTTTATTTCCTCATTATTATAAGAAGGGAACAAAACCAAGAAATTTAAAGATAAATTAACTCTCCCTGTCTATAGTAACAAAGTAGCTAGATGACAAATATTGAGGGGTATAAGTGACATTTCATATTAAAGGAGAAAGCAAATACGAAGCTCCCACGTATGTCATGTTTCATTGGTATACAACATGAAGACAAAAGAGGGAAAAAGTGTGTGTGTATATATATATAAAAGCATAATGTAATCAAGTTATTAGGTAGGATTAGAAGGAGGCAGCCCCCCCAAAATCAACTACGTATTAATTAGAATATGGGAAGGTTTCCTTGTTGTGATGAAAGTGGTCTTAAGAAAGGTCCTTGGACTCCTGAAGAAGATCAAAAACTCATCAACCATATCAAAAAGCATGGCCATGGCAGCTGGAGAGCCCTCCCTAAACTTGCAGGTACGTTCAATTTTACATATATAAACAACTTAATTACTCTTAATTCACTATAAAAACAACAAAAATTAGCTAAGAAATTCATCGTTAATCTGTCGCTAAATAGCTTGTAGCTAATAAGATTTTTTGATAATCTGTCGCTAGTCTGTTGTTAAATTGGTTTAGGGATAGAAATATATTGTTTAGTGATGAAATCCGTCCGATTTTATTTCTCATATGATTTTTGAACCTTCTTGGTAAATGCATGTCCCAGGTCTGAATAGATGTGGAAAGAGTTGCAGATTGCGGTGGACTAATTATCTAAGGCCAGATATCAAGAGAGGCAGGTTTTCTCAAGAAGAAGAACAAACAATCCTCAATCTTCATGCTATTCTTGGCAACAAGTAAATATTCAACCACTTTTTTCTTTGTCTTTCCTAGCTCTTTTTTTTTTTTTTTTTGGGAAAGAAAATAAATATGGCTAGCTACTAGCTAGGTTCTTGAAATTAAATATATTCACATATTGTTTTAATTAAGGTGGTCAGCAATTGCAACACATCTACCGGGAAGAACTGATAATGAAATAAAGAATTTTTGGAACACACATCTGAAGAAGAAGCTGATAAAAATGGGGTATGATCCAATGACTCATCAGCCTCGGACCGATATCTTTAACAGTTTACCTCATCTTATAGCTTTGGCTAATTTGAAAGAGTTATTAGTTGAACAACATCACTCATCAATGGAAGGACAAGCTATGAGATTACAATCAGAAATGGCTACACTTCAATATTTGCATTACCTTCTTCAACCTCCTCCAACTACTCCAAATATGGAAGCTTACAATCTTTTGAACTCATTGAAAGATGGCCAATTTATAGGCACAAACCATTTGGAAAATTCCTTGAATAATGTTCCATCAATACTACCTTCAAGTAGTCTTCAAGCTATTCAAGATTCAATCCCTTTCTCTCATTTGCCCGAATTACAAGCAGCTGCTCCTTGCAATAGCTTCCAATTAACTTCTCTGAATAATAAAGACAATATGGTTCAATTATCTGTTCTAAGCCAAGGTGATCAAAACATGACAGCTACTTCATCACTATGGCCTCCAGCTTCTTTATCTCCATCTCCTCGTCCCTCGGCAGCTGCAGCAACAAATGATATTAATATAGCTGGGGATAGTAATTGTAGTACTTTATTTGGAGGAGCCTGGCCTGAGATTCTCCTTGAAGACTCTTTGTTCCATGATATTCCATAGTTTGTTAATTATATGTCACTACTAGCAAATATGGTATGAAAGGCTTGGGTTTCTTGTTTTACCACTTTTTTTACTTTTTTTTTCCTTAGTTGTTTTCCGTCCCTTATTAATCTTCCTTCCCTTGTTTGGTTCTTTTTTTTTTCTTTCTATAGAACATATACTGTCAATTATTTAATACTACTACTTATAAGAACGCGTTGACATATAGTATATGTAGGCTTCTGTACATAGTACTAATTATTGCATGGCAACTGGGATATGGTGAGTTTGGTATTTATATTCCTTTTTTTTCCCCCTCATAATCTTTCTTCTTTTTCTGAATTAATTAGTTAGTGAAAGTTTAATTATGTTATTCTTTGTTCCCTCATGAATTGGTTGTGATTGATACTACGTAGGGTAAGGCATGAATGATTTTGTAATAATCATGCAAAAAGCTGCTGAATGGAGACAAGAAGCACGTAAACTAGAACCATGCACATAATACCAACCAAATTGAAGCAGTCCAAAGTAAAGTTGTATAGGATTTTAGCACTTTAGCTTCCTTTTGTTTTGTTTTGTTTCTTGTTGGCTGCTTTTGGTGATATATATATATATATATATATATATATATATATATATATATATATATATATATTCACTTTTATTAGCAAATATGCTCATATTGTTGTCCTACCGGAAGGAGAAAATCGTAGGGAATGATAAGGGATAGAAGAAAACAAGTAGAAACAAACAGCCACTGTCCCTTCACTGGTCTTTCTCTTTTCGCCTCTCTTGAGTTTCTTTGTTCTTGCTGAGAACTTTCAGAGATTAAAACTATTATTTAAAAAGAGTAAAAGAGAGAATTTTCTTTTATTTCAAGAAAATATCCAAGGGGTCGTTTTGTTACCGGGGTTAGGATACTGATCCCGGTATAAAACTTACGATATTAGTTACATTTATTCCAAAATTGGTTATTAGTCCATAGATTTAAAAATTCGTAAAGAAAGACAGAATGAATAAACTCAATTAACTAAAACCAATATAATTTTTGTACTAAATTATGGTATTATCTATTCCATATAGGATGTGGGATTATAATCCTAGAATATTCTTGTTCCCAACCAAACGACCCCTAAGACTTTTAATAGGCCTTCTATAATTTTGGTCCCATTCCGATGTTTATATTTTTTTCTTGATTGATATATTGCACAATTATTTACTTAATTAATAAAACTAATTTGTTGCAGCCTATATCATATTACTATATCTAGAGTCTATTTATGACATCAATCCGAAAGGCAGAGCTAGGAGGAGAGGGGTTTATTTGAACCTCCTTCATTGAAAAATTACTCTATGTATATAAGGTTAAATATTTTTATTTATTTATGTATATTTATTAGATATTGAATCTCTTTTTTTTTTTTTTTGCGTATTCATTTCTCTTATTCTCTGAATTTCCTTGGCGAAAATCATGCACGTGCCACTAAATGTCATCTAGCTGGGCGAAAATGATCCAACGGCTCAAACATGTTTATAGATAATTTTTTCGTTAAAGGTTTGGGTATTTAATTTCTGCGAAGTTGTTTATTAATTACTATTCTGACTTTCTGAGAGAGTAGCTGCAGAAACTACATGTTTAATATATTTTCCCCAGCCTTTAGGGTTTGGACTTTAATCAACATGAGAGAGATGGTAGGGGAAGAAGGAAAAAGGATACATGAAGAAGAAAGGGTGGATGAGTTGACTAGATGATAAAGTCAAAAAAGGATGACTTAAAATGATTCTCAATGATAATTAGGGGGACCCAAAGTAGTTAGGAAAACCAAAGGTTTAATTAATTAAGAATTCGTTCGTTTGATGTCTTTTGTAAATGATTTGAAATGGATAGCTACTACTTCCCTAACCCATTTATCTTGACTTCGGCTGTCATAATCGAAGAAAAACTAAATTGCATGGATATATTATATGGTTTCATGGTCTGCTGAAACAGAGAATTTTTTCACTTCTTCATTCCCTTAAAAAAGAGTGAGGGCTGAGGCAGGATTTGAATTTATGATCAGAATTTTAGTTCTTTTAAGTTATTGAGTTTTAAATTAATAATTTATTCATATTTAAATAAATTTCATAAGATAAATATAAGATTTGTACTAAAGCTATTGTATTCAATTGAACCAGTAAACTTTATGCTAGCTCCGTCCCTAAGTGAGCGCAATCACAACTACAAATGGAATATCACAATTTCTTCCCCCACAAGTCTTGACTACCTAGTAAATTAAAATTTACATATAGTTTAGGATAGTTGCTGAATACGAGATATAGAAATTATTTTTGGTTATAACAAGATATTTTATATTCTTTCTCCTTCATTTATGTAATTTTATTTGATTGAACACGAAATTACGAAAGGAAGGAAGATTTATGGAACTTGTGAACTAAAAAATATTATAATTATTGGCTATATAATTTTTAAAACTTGTAGTGTTAAACAGATCATGACATATGTGTGACTATATATAAAGTCATATCAAAAGGTAAAATAGGATGTTTCAAATATGGAAACGTGTAATAATTTTTTAAACGGGATATAAAGAAAAGTATCACTCAAAATAAAATGGATGTAATATCTTTTTTTTTTCCCTTTCTAATTAAAATTAGAACTGTAGCACAACTGGAAAGAGTATAATTGGAGCCATATATCTTTAAGATGATTAGTATTTAACAAGCAATTAATTTATTGTAAACTTCAAAATAATAAATAGAAAATCATTGTCTGAGAGAATTATGCTTTAAAACGTTATCGTAAATTTCCACTAGAAATAAAGGTATTGGATACATTAAAATGAAGGTTAATTACATTGGACAAAATGCCATTTCAGTATTATTTTTTATTTGACCTTAAATATTGGAAATTAATGTTGAATATCAGTATTTGAGTTTCAATTGGATTACTTATTTGACGGTGTACTTCAAACTTTCATTTAAATAAATCCGAGTTTATATTTAAACACAACTTTTACTTCTAAAAACGTATTTTCAGCTTGCTTTTTAAATATTCCATCGATCAATTTCAAGTCAAATATTATCCAAATGGCTACAAAATTAGAAACTGATTACCATACAAATGCATCAGGTGTAACAATAATTTTGAATTTATTATTAGGGCATCCAGTATTGTAGTGTGCAAAATGCGCATGTACGACACAATAACAGGAGTTACTTATTCACTGATAGAATGACTTATTTTAGTTAGTGTTGTGCGTATAACGATAAGCTGCCACAAGATTAATCCTATGAAAATTATTTCGATGATCACTCGTAAAATTAACCCGTAGATTAAGCGAATGGACATTCATTTGGCTATAGTTATTTGGTAATTTACAAGCTTTTCTTCCTCTAATTATCAGTAGGACAACCAATATCCTTTCACGAATTAGAAGTTTCACTAATTTTTTTTTTAAAAAGAAACAAAATCAATGGTAGGTGATGAGCTGTACAGATATAGATGGCGACCATCTTCAACTCCGTTTTGTTAAGTTGAAAATAAGCACATTTTAATTTGCTTCTGTATTGGGGATCTATAAATTCTACATTTGGATGGGAAATAGTTTGACCTTCATTGCTTTCTAAAAGAACTTAAGGAAAATGGCATGCAAAATCATTAACGCAAAGGTGCCTGTGGGATTGTCATTAATTATCATGAATTATCTATATTTCTTCTAAGCTTGTTTTCTTAGGGATTCCATCTAGTCAAGCTATTTTCCTTATGATTTTGCACTTGTTTTTCTCTTCAATAAGTTAACTACCTTGAGCTAGATTCAAAATTGAAAAAGGAACTTCCAACACGCACAACTTTTGCTATAATCCAACGACATATTTTTGTCATAATTTACGTGTTAGATATAATGACAGTTAGAGAATACATTAAAAAGAACCAAAAAAACATAAATAGATCGAGTCATGACTGTGATTATTCGCCAGTTTTCCTTGAAAGGACTTTTTTTTAATATTTAATTAAGCAAATTAATGAAAGTTCTTATAAAATTTCACAAAGTAACAAAATATTTGTAATGAGTCACAGCTCAAAATAACACAGACGACTTTGGTAGTATATAAGTCAACCCTCCGGTTTATGAAGCATTTAGTCAAATGAAAAAAAAATATTAGTATCACTTTGATTAAGAGCAAACAAAAGGATATTAAACAGAAGTTCCAAAATTTAGTTACTTAATAAACAAAAGACGAATTTCAATATTATAGGACCAAGAAAAGACCACATACATGAAATGGGAGGATAAAAAGTTCCTTTGGTTATCCACTATTTTCTTTAGTGAGTAGGTGGACTTTTGTTCCTTTTCCAACAAGAGATTGACTATCAACAATCATATGGACAAAAATTTAATTACATTACCATTAAATATTTATTACCACTACATAAAGTTCTAGAACTAAGTAATAAATAACATAAAGTTTATTTATTACCACTACATAAACTATATACTCTTATAGTTTAATATTTTCTTTGTTGTGAATTGTTTTTAATATATTGTAATAGGTTATTTACGTCATTTGTCAGAATACTAATCTCAATTACTATAAATGATTACTATAATTATGTCAATTAAAACTCAATTCGTACGTACCATGTGCTAAATTAGTTCTTACAAGTAATGTAATAGTCTAATAGATTTTGTGCTTTCAAAGAATCTAACAGTAAAATCATTTGATTAAAGTCAAGATCTTGGCCGTACTTGTCAAAATCAAATTGGGAGCCCAGTTTATCCCTTTTCACTCTATAAATAAGAAGAGAAGCAAAGGAAATGTCATCACCTAATCCACTCCTTTTTAAATGATCAAATGATCAAGGGAAATTCTTCCTCTTTCCTAAGTGAAGCAATGCATGTACAAAGTTAAATACAGATCCTAGCAATTTATACGTATATAATATAATGTGAATAACTTTTTTGCATATTATGTGACCATAATCTCTTTTTTGATGGTCAATTTGACCGACCGTATTTTTTGAAGGTCAATTTAACTGATTTTAGACTTTAAATAAGACATATTTAACTTAAACTCTGAATATAAGTTTAAACATACAAAAATTACATGGAAAGCGCTATGAGTTTTAACCTTGTTAGATTCAAAAGTAACAATGTAGTACATATAAAAATTTCATACATATAAAAATTTCATTAAAGTGTTTATTTCTTTCGGACACAAAAAAGTTTATATTTTCGAGCTTGAAAGTGAGATTGGGCTGAAATTTAAGGGGCCAGCTTTAAAGTTAAGCAAAGGTCCATCAAAAGCCTTATTGATGGCCCACTATTAGACTTTGTTGAACTGGACTGAACCTTAGAAAATTGAAGGGTAATTTGCACAAATAAGATCATTTGGTGTTAAAACTTATTTATCAAAATTGTCCTAATTTAATATATTATCCGGCTTAAATAAGGATTACTTACAGATTATATACAATTCATTATTAGTACCTTAAATTAGAGTATTTAGTTACATCTTTTTCCTATTTTTTCTCCACTCCTCTTTTATTAAGACTCTTCCTGTAACTTATTTTAAGCTATAACAAACAAAAATTCAATTACAAAAAAGAAAAGAAAAATACGCTACAATATGACACAACTTTGAACGTAATTGCTGAACTAAAGTGGAAAATCACTGGAAACATGGTCTTGGCAATTTTGTACACTAAAAACTTTGTATTAGTATTGATACAATTGACATGCAATCTCCCTTCTCTCCCGCCTAAAAAAAATAAAATAAGACACGAATTAAACTCATAGCACTACTATTATCAAAACATATATTGGGTACGATTATGTAACATCAATGCGCCAAAAATTACCAGCTACAATATACGCATCAGACAATCCCTTCTGTTTATGAATGTCATGAATGTACTAATTCTAATACTAATGGATGAAAGTACTATTGCTCACTATACAGTTAATGTGGTAATTCCAATGCTAATGGATGATGAAAGTATGATACTCGCTATACTATGAAAACCTCTCCATTAATTTCTTAATCAGTATTTTCATAAATGCCTATACCTCTGTTTTTCCCTTGTTCGTTCTCTTGGCCCTTTTAGTCTTCTTATTATTAGGACTGGGTAATATATACTATGACACGTGGTCGTCCAAAAAAGGGACACGTGGAACCTAATATGGGAGATGATCAAAGACCGAAGGCAACTGTTTCGTTTGTCATCGGAAAGAATAACGCTTATAAAAATGTGATAAATGCTCTTCGCCTGGTAGCATTTAATAGAAAATGTTCCATGGCACTAAGAGCAATTGCCCGATACAGGAAATTTGACATTTATGTTCACCGTTACATTTTCATCAATGACCCTCATAATTGACATTAAAGAAGGGCACAATCCTAGGACCTCCTTCCCTAAACATAGCTATAAATAGTGAGCTCAGTTGTCATTGTAAGGGACATGAATTTTCTGGCAAACTTTCGTTACGTTCTATACAAAGCTTAATACAATCTTATCTTCTTGCTTTTTGATTTTGTTGTTATTGTGATCGAAAATCCTGTTTCCGGAACTGTTGCTTCTGCTGTTTCGTCTACATCCTAAGGCTAAGTGTTACATAATTCTTCGGTTATTTTATTATTTCAGGATCAAATTAATTCACTTGTATAGAAGTCACGTATAAATTCAACTATACTGTTTTACGGTAAACAGTTTGGCACCCACCGTGGGGCCTAGACAGCCGTGCAATTGAATTGATTATTGCCTTTTTTACTAACGTGTTTTGATTATTTTGTCTTAGAAAAAATCATAAGAAATGACAGATAACACTGTTAACCAACCGCACAAACCTGCGAGGGGATCAACCTCATTTCGAGGACTCAATTAGTGACACCCACAATGAGGGAAATTGCCCCACACTGGTGCATGACAAGCAATATCCTCGACATATTCGGGAGACAACTCCCGATGATGCTGATGAGGAACATGTCGTTGACGCGGTAAGGGTTTTGCAATAGCAACATGCAATCATTCTAGGCCACCTCACGCGACAGGATAAGGTTATGACGGAGTTGAAACAGGCGCTGTCAAGAGCTTCGAATAATGCAAACAGACGAGATCCGATTCCTCCTGGGGCTCCCGCGAATCAACACTTCCAGGGGTGAAATTGGCTCCGATGGGGCAGGGGGAGCGGATCCTGCCTTAATAACGAGAATGATCCTTTCAAGAATGAACTTTACAGTTTATGAGGGAAGTGAATGCGCGCATGGACCAGATCCCGGGCGCGCCGCCAGTGCTGAAAGGTCTGGACTCAAAAAAGTATACTCAATTGCTATACAAGCCAAGTGCGGCACCAGAGTTAATCCCGAAGCGGTTCAAAATGCCTGAAGTGCCAAAGTATGATAGAACTTTAGACCTCCAGGAGCATATTACCACCTACACAACGTCGGTGAAGGGAAATCATTTAGCTCCTCACGAAATTGAATTTGTGTTGCTAAAGAAGAAACCCTTACGAGAGGAGCCTTGACGTGGTATTCGTTGTTACCCGAGCATTCCATAGACTCCTTTGAAATGCTCGCAGACTCTTTCATCAAGGCTCATGCTAGGGCCAGAAAAGTATAGGCCCAATAGGCCGACATATTCAGGGTTGCACAAGAAGAGTCTGAGCTGCTAGGAGAGTTCGTTACCCAATTCTAGAAGGATGGAATATTGCTCCTGGCTGTCCCGGATGAATGGGCGGCTGAAAAATTCACCAAGGGATTGAATCCGAGGAGTTCAGACGCTTCCTAGAAATTGAAGGAAAGCCTGCTCGAGTTTCAAGCAACGACCTGGGCGGATGTCCAAAACCGGTACGAATAAAAAATAAGGATCGTAGATGATCAAATTGGTTTTCCATCGTTGACCAAAGGACGAGAAAAGAACAGAGAAAAATTAAAGGATGATTATGACACGGACAGACGGACTTTGAGGGGCCGATTTTTGCCCTACGAACGGACCGAAGGCCGCAGCAGAGGTTTTCAGACAGAGGACAGTTTCGCCATTAATAGGAGGACTGATCGCGGTCGGAACAATAGATCACTGCAAGATAAAGAAGCGTCATGACCACAGGATCCTTCTTACCCAAGTTATTAGAATACAACTTCAACGTCAGTATAGTGGAATTGGTGTCAGCCATGAGAAACATCAAAGAAGCACGATTCTCGAAACCGATGAGATCTGATCCCAGCTAGAGGGATCCCAATTTGTGGTGTGAATACCACGGGACGAATGGCCACCGGACAAGGGACTGTGGACACCTCTGGGAAGAAGTGGCAACATTATTGAAGAATGGTCACCTCAGAGAATTCTTGAGTGACCGAGCTAAGAAAAATTACGGTCGTAACCGGGACAAAGCGGAACACTCGAAAGAGGAGATGATCCCCCGCGTCAAACAATCAACATGATCTCCGGAGGGAACGAGATTAACGGGTTCACCTTTTCATCAACAAAGAAGATGAAAGTATCAATAACTCATATCAAAAGTCTTCGGGAAGGCGATATCACTTTTACGGAGGAGGATGCAGACGGATTGCTGATACCACACAACGACGCACTGGTAATTTCCTTAAATGTGTTAGATTTTAAGATTAAACGTGTTCTAGTAGATCCAGGAAGTTTGGCTAATATCATACAATGGAGAGTTTGGAACAAGCTAAACTCATAGGAAGCATTATTCCTGCCACAAAGCTCCTCGCTGAATTCAACCTCGCAAGCGTGACAACCCGGGGAGAAATTTTATTATTCACGAACACCGAAGGAGTTATGAAAATAACTCTTTTCGAAGTGGTAGATGTTGATATGGGATACAACATCATTCTGGGAAGGCCATGGTTGCGTGAGATGAAAGCTATACCATCAACATATCATCAATTGCTGAAGTTTCCAATGCCCAAAGGAATTAAGCAGATAAGGGGTAATCAACCGGCGGCAAGGGAGATGAATGCAATTTCGATCTCCAGTAGAAAAGGAAAGGAACGCGTGGGGTAGCAAATACAGGGACCGACACCTACTCCCGTACTAGATGAAATTAGCCCGGGGGTAGAGCCGTCGAAATATTACCAGGTGCAGAGATATTTCCAAGTTTCATAAGAGATGGATGTAACGAAGTCCACAGCGGAAGAGCTAGAGCAAGTGGCATTGTTCGAAGAATTCCTAGAAAGGAAATTCCACTTGGGGACAAGGCTGCACCTAGAACTCAGGTCCGACTTTATTGAATTCCTTAAATCTAACGCAGATTGTTTTGCATAGTCGCATGAGGATATTACAGGCATCCCGACGGAGGTAACCGTACACAAGTTAAGCTTGGATCCCAACATACCTCTGGTAAGATAAAAGAAATGCTCGATTGCCGAAGCCAGGAAGAAATTCGTCAAAGAAGAGGTAACCTGCTTACTTAATATCGGTTCGATCCGAGAGCTAAAATATCCAGACTGGCTAGCCAATGTAGTAGTAGTTCCTAAGAAGAACAATAAGTTTCACATGTGTGTAGATTATAAAAATCTTAGTAAGGCATGCCGGAAAGACTCGTTCCCACTGCCAAACAACGATCAAATGATTGATGCCACGGCTGGGTATGAGTTAATGAGTTTCCTCGATGCTTATTCCGGGTACATCCAAATTAAAATGAACCCTGAGGATCCGAAAAGACTTCGTTTATAACGAATTTCGGTATATATTGCTACAATGTGATACCCTTTGGGTTGAAAAATGCCGGAGCCACTTACCAACGGCTCATGAACAGGATGTTTGAAAATAAAATAGGAAAAACTATGAAAGTTTACATGGACAATATGCTCTTAAGTCCTTAAATGCAGGTGATCATCTTAAACATCTGCAAGAAACTTTCGATATCCTAAGGAATCACAATATGAAACTTAACCCCGAGAAATACGCGTTCCGGGTCAGCTCTGGTAAGTTTTTGGGATTTCTGGTATCGCAAAAGGGAATTGAGGTAAACCCCGATAAGATCAAGGACATAGAAGACATCCCGGACCAACTATCAAACGTCAAGGAAGTCCAAAGGCTTACAGAGGAATTGGCAGCTTTGAGCAGGTTCATTTCTCGGTCATCAGAAAAGTGTCATCGTTTCTTCACACTGCTCAAAAAGAAAAATAATTTCGAATGGACCCCGGAGTGCCACCAGGCTTTGAGGGATTTAAAGAAGTACTTGTCAAACTCTCCATTACTTTCAAAACCAAAAGAAGGTGAAACGTTGCTAGTTTACCTCGCGGTCTCGGAAGTTGCGGAAAGTGCGGTTTTGGCCCGAGAGGACGAAGGTACGCAATCCCCGATTTATTATGTTAGTAAAATTTTAACAGGAGCAGAAACTCGCTACCTACATTTGGAGAAACTGGCCTTAGCTCTCATAGTCACTACTCGGAAGCTGAGGCCCTACTTCCAATGCTGGCCTGATAGCCGTGGTGACTACTTTCCCTTTGCGAAACATCCTCCATAAATCCGAGCTCTCGGGTAGATTGGCCAAATGGGCCGTCGTAATAAGTGAATTCTACATAGAATGTAAGCCAAGGGTTGTAATTAAGTCTCAAGTCTTGGCTGACTTCGTGGCCGATTTCAGTTCGGGATTATTGCCTCTGGAAACCAAGGAGGCAGTAATGGTGTTGGAATCGACATAAGGGGTTTGGACCTTATTTACGGATGGAGCTTCCAACGTAAAAGGGTCCGTGCTCGGTATAGTCTTAATCACGCCTTCGGGGGAAACCCTAAGGCAGGCCATCAAAACGATCCCTTTAACTAACAATGAAGCAGAGTATGAAGCTTTGATTGCAGGACTTGAATTGGCACGGGGACTTGACTCCGAGGTCATCAAATTCAAATGCGACTCACAGCCAGTGGTAAATCAGGTCTACAGGATCTTCGAGACCGAAGAGAAGCGCATGCAACAATACGCGGTAAAGGTTCAGGATCTATTGGCATGATTCTAGGAGTGGTAAATTACTCATATCCCAATGGTAAATAATGCAGAAATAGAGGCATTGGCAAACCTAGGATCATCGACGAAAATAAAGGGATCGGAGTCTGGGACGGTAGTACAACAAATGAACTCAGTCCTGGATACAGAGGGCTACTATGGGGTAAATTCGACTAATTTGGTCTCAGACTGGAGAAATGCAATCATTGATTATCTCGAACACGGGAAGCTACTCGAAGACCCCAAAGTATCCCGAGCGCAGCGCGATATAGCTTCAAGAGAGGCCGTATAGAAAATCTTTTCAAGGCCCGTTGGCTTGATGCTCAGGGGCATCCGAAGCTAACTATGTTATGATAGAGGTTCACGAAGGGATATGCGGCAACCACTCGGGCGCAGATTCCTTAGTGCTGAAGTTGGTAAGGGCAGGATATTATCGGCCCCAAATGGAACAAGACGCCAAAGACTTCGTACGAAAATGTGATAAGTGCCAATGCTACGCACCATTGGTGCATCAACCGACAGAACTCTTACATTTGATTCTGTCCCCGTGGCCGTTCATGAAATGGGGGATGGACATCGTCGGATCACTGCCACCGGCTCTTGAAAAGGTAAGATTTCTTTTAATTTTGACTGACTATTTTTCTAAGTGGGTGGAAGTAGGTCCTTATCAGAAGATCGGAGAACGCGAATTGGTGGATTTCTTGTGGGAAAATATAATTTGTAGGTTCAGAACACCAAAAGAGATAGCATGCGACAATGGGCCACATTTTATCGCCGCAAAAGTTACAAAGTTCCTGTAAGATTTAAAAATAAAGAGGATCACATCTTCACTATCATCCAAGCGCAAACGGTCAAGTGGAGTCAACGAACAAAGTGATTATTCAAAACCTCAAAAAAAAGGTTAGAAGCGGCTAAGGGTAACAAGCTCGAGGAATTACCCGAAGTTCTATAGGCATACCGAACAACGGCCAAGTCGAGCACAGGGGAAACTCCCTTTTCCCTCGTGTACGGTGCAGAAGCTTTAATCTCGGTGGAAGTAGGGGAACCCACCTTAAGATATTTCTAGGCATATGAAGAATCAAATAAAGAAGCAATGTTAGTCAACTTGGAGCTACTCGATGAACGCAGGGATTTGGCGCATGTAAGAATGTAGCAGTGTTATAATCGAAGAGCCAACCTCCGTTATTTCAAAGTAGGAGACTTGGTCCTAAGGAAAGTAACTCAAAACACCCGGGAGCTCAACCTAGGGAAGCTAGGTCCAACGTGGGAAGGCCCCTACCGGGTTTCAGCTATCACCAGGAAAGGTTCATACGAGTTGGAAAACCAAAATGGAGAAAAGTTGCCCAACAATTGGAACGCGGCGCACCTCAAAAGATATTATTGCTGATGAACATTATTCGATCAGAATGTATGTGCTGCACTTTTTTTCCCTTCGTTTAGGTTTTTGTCCCAATTGGGTTTTTCTGGCAAGGTTTTTAACGAGACAGCAACAGAAAGCATACTACGAAGACATCAGCAATAAGACCTTTAATAGCAAGGCACACAAGCAAAGATTCACTCGGGGACAGTTAGATAATATTTTGCTCTATAGCAAATTCCCGCCGGGAAGTTAAGTTTGCTATTGAGCAAAGGTTACCCGATCATTCACGAGAACAAACCACTAGAGGGTTGTTAGATAGTCCTTCGCTCGATAGCATAAATTACTGAGGGGAAGTAAAGTGTGTTACCAAGTTATGGATTATCTAGCAATTCATTAGTGGAATATTCGAAGATACAAGACTTCCAGTGTTCCAATTCGCGCTCTTCGCATTCGAACACATGGGGAAATGATATGAGGATACGGCAACAATGACTGCCACGTCGACCGGGAAACGAAAAACCGAAAATATAATTGCATCATCGGGACCAGGGACTGCGCGGCCAGCCCCATAGAAACAAGTTGTACGAGTTAGCCACAAGTAATGGCAATTTCTTTTCCGCATAGCAAATGCTTACGTACGTTTTAAAAATAAAAGGAACAAAATGAAATGAAATCCTTTTGTTTTTATCTTGTTTCTTGTCTGAACGACGAATTAACTTTGTCATTTGAAAGTTAAACAAGTACTTCAAATGTTAGTACCGTAATGAATAGGAGACGGCCTCTTCAAGAGCACCATAAACATAAGAGGGCCCTCTCTTATAAAAACCCTCCAATTTAAGGGTTGGTTCTGGAAGAATTTATGCCCGGAATCAAAATATCTTCGGAGAAAGATACACCCGAAGCCGTATATGAAAGGACGCAAAAAGTAAACTTGCGAAAATACTTATCAAAGCCCTCACAAAAAAGGGCTGATGCCTAGAGCCAAAAATGCTTTCGGGGAGAATAAATCCAAGGCTTCACATAATAAGACGCAAAACAGAAAAGATTGCGCAAAATTTTTAAGCAAAAGGAAGAAAATGCAAAGATTAAAGACTTGCATGAATATTCAAACAAAAGGAAGACTCAAACAATACTTGAGCAAAAGATATTTTTATTTACAAAAACATGCCAAAGCAGCACAGGTACAAGAATGGGAAAAAGAAAAGAAAAGCTAAACTGCAATATCTACAGAACCAGGAGGAAGAGAGGTGTCCACACCCCTGGGAGAAGTAGATGGATCCACTGATGGCTCAATATTTTCTCCAGTTTGGCCTTCAGCATCATCATTCTCCGATTCTTCTTCAGTTCCCGAGAACTCGGAACCGGAATGATAAGGACAGGAGCATCAAACCTCGCTGGGAGTTCACTTTTAGCAGTTAACTTAAGCTCACAGGCCTTAGCAATTTTGGCATCAAAATCAATGACACCAGCTTTAGCCTCTTCCAAGGTTTTTCTCCTCATGTTGTACATAGCATAAGTTTTCTCAATAACGAGGGAAGCCGCTCGACGCTTAAGTTCTTCTTTGAGTTGGGTTACCTCGGTAGAAAGGCTTTCCCCGGTGGACCTAATAGATCTGAGGCTAACATTAAGGTCATAGACAGTTGAACAAAAGAGCCTATTATGCTCGATAGTTTTCTTGTACTTCTCTTCCAGCTGGGCATGTTTCGCCCCCGCAGCAGCAAGTTCTTCAATCTTGGAGTTCGAGGCTGCCTCTAAGTTAGTCACTCTTTCAGTGGAAGCAGCCTCGCGTTCGGTTGCAGCAAGAATGACATTATGGACTTCAGCCCATTTGGCCCTGGCTTCATCAAATCTAATCCTCAGCGGACCAATTTCTTGGCTAAGGATTATCACTTTTTGCTCGCTTTGCTGCAAACAAGCCTCTAATAATACAACCTCAGCAGCTTTGGCTTCCATTTCTGAAAGGCGAGCGATATTTTGCTCCTGCTTTGACAAAAGCTGATCCCGTGCATAGGTAATCTCTTCCTTTTCAAGAATCAACCTCTGAAGGCCCTCGGAAGCAAGAAAGTTGGCCTACAAAGAAAGAAGGGTAAAATTCAGGATATGTTCATACCAAAAATAGAAGAAGTAATAAAGAAAGAAAGGAACGTACCGCTGCGGCATTGTGCATGGCGTTGTTCAACAAACACTCTCCCGAGAGTGCCGGAATATTTTCCCAATCTTTCTCTGAAGCCAAAGGCTTCAGATAATTAGCAAGCTCCACCTGCCGGGATAGCAAGTTGCATCTGGTAGAGACAGAAAGAGTAAAATTCCTCATCCTTTGTGGATCTTCAGAAGGAGCAGCATAATTTTGTTCCAAATTCCCATGAACTGGGGACTGGGGAAGAGGAACACCTTCTGTGTGGTCAAGTGCGGCCGGTGGAGATGATGTAGCAGTTTCTGGTGGAAGAGTGGATGAAGATGGAAATAATGTAGCAATTGCTGGTGGAAGAGTGGATAAAGATGGAAGTGATGTAGCAGTTACCGATGTTGGTGAAGATGGAGATGAAGCTAATGAAGTTGAAGAGTGAGAAGCAACTGCATCAAATGCAGTGATGGTTGTTCGATGCTCGCCAACCAAAAACGGCAGGGACTCGGTACTCAGCCCCGCAATACCAAGCACAACAATTGGGGCCCAAAAACGGGAGTTGACATTATCTACAAAATCAAACTCTCCCCAAAAGTGCCGAGGCATCGTCCGCGGTTGGTGTAACTATCTCAACAGGTCAAGCATCTTGTTGAGATGATGAGGATCGTCGTCTTCTATGTAGAAAAGCTCCCTCATCACTAGCTTCTTCATCATCGTCGATCGTCACAGTGTCTATGAACGGCCCGGAAGGACGGCTAGTCACCATCGCTATCGGAGATGACTCTGAGGCATCGGTGCTTGCCCTCTTATTGGTTTCCCCGGCCACGGAGGAGCGTCTTCTCTTTGGTTTTTTTTCCTCCGACCGGGGACTCCGTAAAAAAACATTTGCGCCCAAAGCAGGCCCGAAGACACCTGTTCGAGTAAGCACCTCATGAAGCAGCCTAACTGCATCAGCAAGATCAACCAAGATGTCCTTCTCGGGAACCACAATAGAGCCTGCGGGTAGACCTAATTTCATAGACAAGTTATAAAGGATCAATCAAGTTCTTCACATGAAAAATTAAAACAATGTGAGTTTGAATTACCATGATTCTTGGCCTTCCACCTTTATTTAGGGGCCAGTTTTTTCCACAAGCGAGTTTCAGGCGTATTAATGTCCAAGATCTTTTGGACCCGCCGGTCCAAGCCTTCAACCACTGGTGGGATCCATCGAGTTGCTAAAACAGGCGAAGGATGGAGGATCAATACGGCTATAGAAGAATATTTAGTAAAATGAAATATTAAACAAAGAGCTTACGTGTGAAGTTCCAAGCAGCCGGAAAAGATGAAGCTGCTGCCGGAACGATATCGTTGGTGGCAGCTGCAATGAACTGTTCCATCCACCCACGGTCGTTGTCATCATCCATGTTAGACAATAGAGCATGGTGGTCACGCTTGCAGAGGTTTATCATTCCCCCACAGAAGATCTTGGGAGAATAGGGATTCATCATGTGAGCTATGGTTAGCTCTTCTCCAGTTTTCTGGCACAAACGTCAAAGGCAAGCAACCGCCTTCCTTACAGAAGGACTTACTTGTGCCAAACACACTTGGTAGTAGAGGCAAAACTCTGCAATCACGGAGTCAAGTTTCTCCGCTCAAAGAGAACGCACCCAAAGTGAAGGGATATGTGTAAAAATATGTAAAACCGTCCTTGGTTAGGGTCACTCGCTCCGATATAGCAGGAGAAATAAAATCCATGTCATGATAACAATAATCTTCCTTTACAGCATTAATGCTAGAAGGACGGATGGAAGAAGAATACCTACTGACGGCCCATGTACGAGAGTTAGCAGTAGGGAATTTCTCTTCGAAGTCTTTTGTGGTAATAAGACTTCTAGGAATGATGGAGCCCACTGTTAGAGGAACGGAGTCCGGCCTTGTTCTTGTTCTTTGAAAAATCGTTACACTTTGAGGAAGAAGCCATTGTGTGGAAGAAGGAGAAGGTTTTTGTTTGAAGAGAATTAGAGAAAAGATGAAGAGCAAGATGCAAGTCAGATAAGGGAAGCTTGAAAAATTATGGAGTATAAGGGAGAAGGTTGATGCTTATAAGTAAAAGTTTTGGCAGCTAATTTCATGGCCATGATTACCTCGATAATCGATAAAAGCCTGTGCTAAATCACGGGATGATGCGTGTTCGGGTCATTAAATGCGGAGAGACGTGCGTCTAATCAACCGTCAAAGCCTTCAGAGGTAATTATAGTAATTCCTGCCAAAAGAGTGTTTCAACCAACTTCCCGGTAACACAAAGTTATATCACCGGAAAGCAGGGGGACTATCTGTATAGGGTAAAATATATTATGACACGTGGCCGTCCAAAGGAGGTACACGTGGAACCCAAGACGGGGGGATGGCCAAAGACAGAAGCAACTATTTTGTTTGTCACCGGAAAGAATAATGCTCATAAAGATGTGATAAATGCTCTTCGCCTAGTAGCATTTAATAGAGAATATAACATAGCATTAACAGCTATTACCCGTTACAGGAAATTTAGCATTTATGTTCACCGTTACATTTTCATCAATGACCCTCATAATTGACATTAAAGAAGGGCACGATCCTAGGACCTCCTTCCCTAGACATAGCTATAAATAGTGAGCTCAGTTTTCATTGTAAGGGACACAAATTTTCTGGCAAACTTATGCTACATTCTATACAAAGCTTAATACAATCTTATCTTCTTGCTTTTTGATTTCGTTGTTGTTGTGCCTGGAAACCCTGTTCCCGGAACTGTTGCTTTTGCTGTTTCGTTTACATCCTAAGGCTAAGTGTTGCATAATTCTTCAGTTATTTTATTATTTCAGGATCAAATTTATTCACTTGTCTAGAAATCACGTATAAATTCAAATATACCGTTTTACGGATAAACACGGACATTTTTTCAAATCTGAAAACTTTGAAAACTTTGTATTCAGTTCCATCTATATTTATGTTTTTCAGTTCAAACAAATATGAATCAATGGACATGGGTCGATGAAATTCATTCTCTACTTTTCTTTCCTTAATAAATCAATTGAGAAAAGAACAATGTGTAATACATCAACATACAACAACATACATAGTAAAAATAAATTTCATACAACTAATTATATAATATATAACTTATTTACAACTTTCGTACATCATTTCTGCCCAGTTAGATATAACTACAACATCATACGACTTAAATATAATTTTCATACAAATTTTATATAATATGTCTTTTGTATGTATTTATATATGATTTGTATATACTTTGTAAGTGATGTGTTCTTCTTCCTCTCTGACATTCCAATCAAAAATTCATCTCTTAAAACAATTTTGATACATATCAATAACTTTATGTTAAAAGATAGTATTTATAACTTAAATAAAAATTTCATACAATGGTTTATACATTATACAACTATTTTTCAACTTTCATACAACATTCAAATAAAAAATAATAATTACAATAAAATACAACTTAAATACATACTTACAACTTTAATACAATTTTGTTAGTATATTTTATGTCCCGGTTCTTCTTCTTCTTCTTTTTCAAGTTTCAATATGAAATTCACCCAATCTTAAAGTCTAATCTTCACCAAACACCCTCAAAATTGAGATATAAACTCCAAAGAATATTCCCAATTGTTTGCAACAACACCCAATCCAAACAAACAATAGTTTTTGAAAACCCAAATTGGTATTAAAACCTTTGAAGCTTTTTAATGGTTGTCAATGGTGGAGAATAAAACACCTTCATAATATATTGATTGACAATTTCAATTCGAACACTAATTATGCAACATGAAAGGAAAGCGCTAAGTTAAAACTCTATATTAAAAAATTAAAACAATTGAAATTCATTGATTAAAAGAGAGGATAAAAAGCAGAGAAAAGGAAGGAAGAAAAATTAGGGAAAGAACAGAGAAGGGGAGAAAGAGAGAAAGAGAGTCGGAAAAAGAGAGAGAGAGAGAGAGAGAGCAGAGATGAGGATATAACTGATCCCCAATTCAATTCCTAATATAAAGAGATACTCAATAATAATTTGTATATAATTAGTAAATTGTATATCATCATGTAATTAAGTTAAAACTTGATTAGGGAGGGTAAATAAGTTTCATATGTAGTATAGAAAGGTAAAAATCCTTAAAAATTTTGGCCCCACTAAGAAAAATATTAAAAACTTAATCTCCAGCTAAAATTTTGAAGCAGCTCGTCAGAATATCTTGGGCAAGCTCTTGGCTATATTAACAATCTCTTCACTTGAAAATTTCATAGTCATCCATAGACTTCTGTCATATTTTTTTAAATTTATATTTATCCATAACTTTTTAAATTTATTAAAGAAACAATGTCTGATGCTAGCGGGAGTAGGAAGCTTCCACTGGATGAACTTATGCAGAAGTGGAAGAATTTAAAGTCTGATTGGAATAGTAACGTACCAATGGCTAATCTTATGCAAAAGTGGGAGCAAATAAAGGCTGATTAGGAAAGAATCAGACCACAGTTTTTTGCCGATGAATCAATCCAAAACAGGCCGAACCTTGAACACAGTTGTGAAGGTTATCAACCTCGTTTGAGAAGGTTGTCCAGCAGTTTGATTATTTTAAGTTTCCCATCAAGGACGACTATGCCAAGATGGAAAATAGCTTGAAGAGTCTTCCTTATCTTATGGACAGAGTAATAACTAAAAAAAATCATGAGACTTTGTGGTCTTTTGCTCGAGTATCCTATAATTATCTCTGATTCGGATGATGATGAGATATATTGAGAAATTGAGGAGTACTGTTCTGATGATTGTGTGATGCTTAGTTTTGTTTAATCCCTTTTTAATGTTTTTCTTCTGTATTTTTGTTAATATTTTTTTATGGCTCTTCTTTGTTTTATGTGTTTTTTTATCATTTAATATATTATATAAATGAAAATCTTGTTTCGTTTTTGTGTATAATTTTTTTCAATTTTGAAGGCTGCATTCTCATTTTAATGTAATAATATAGTACGTGTCAACCTAAAACTTCATACCTTATAAGCTGAGCATATATAAGTTAGAAACTTGAACCTTTTTGGTTTGAAGTTATCATCTATAGTTTTTGACAGTTACACTTTATAGGTTGAGGTTTTTTCGCAAACGTTTCTTGTTAATAGGGATATATAAGGCTATAACTATATCTTTTATGTCACGACCCAAAATCCACTATAGGCCGTAATGGCGCCCAACATCGCCGTTAGGCATGTCAACACTTAATTATTTATTTTATCATTTTTAAAATCATAAATCTATCTTGGATAACAGGGTCAGTGCATTAAAATAAATCGTAGTTACGTACAGTTTCGTTAAAATAATAAGTGAAAGTGAGCCAATGTAAAACAATCCATAACAATTTCTAGAACACCCCCAAAACCCGGTGTCCCAAGTGCATGAGCATTTATTAAGGAGTACAATATAATACAACATCAGTCCAGAATGTAAATAAGACAGGATAAAAGAAATAGTACGATGGAGACTCTATGGGCTGCGATGCATAGCCTGGAATGCAGCTCACATGAAGTCTCCCCAATAGCTGCGCCTACGCGCCAAGATGATCATCAAATGAACTTGTCAGATCCTGCACATTTAATGCAGCAGTGTAGCATGAGTACGTAAATCAACGCATACCCAGTAACTATTTAGACTAACTCTGGAGAAGTAGTGACGATGGGTCAATATTGACACTTACTAGAGGTCCAACAAAGCAATATAATAAATCATAAGCAAATGTGAAGCACACAACAATAATGGGGTAAATCTGTAAGTTGCCTAATCTTCTAAATATTTCTTTAAAGTATGAATTATTGTATTTTATCTCAACAGCTCAGATGTATCAAGCACCAGTAAAAAGCGTATAAGAAGTAACATATAAAATGCCGGGCATCAGTGAAAAAAATTCTCGTGAATGTTCGGATTGCGTGAGATATAACACACGATTATGCCAAGGTCGTTCGGCTCGATCCAAGATTATGTGTACACTATCGATGGTCGAGCAACACGAACCATAGATGCATATATTATACTGCCGAGGCATTCGGTCCGCTCCACAAGAAAGGAAGGAAGTTACTGAATTACGAGACACGTGCTTACAATATAGTACATGAGCAAAAAAATGAATATAATCTTTACCGTTTCTCAAATAACTTGCCAACAACTCAAGGTGATAAGGCTCGACCTAGTATACATACATTTATTTCTAAATCAATTTCAATCATAATTTCAATTACTTAAGCCAGCAGAATGAGTTCAAATAATTCAAATATTACATGATAAGGTCCTAAGTCTACCCGGACATAAACATGCTTTAGGTACGTACAAACTCTCGTCACCTCGTGCGTACGTAGCACCCACAACTAGTATCACATAACAATTACATCACCTAGGGGGTAGTTTCCCCCTCACAAGGTTAGACATGAGATTTACCTTACTTCGAAGTTCCATAACCGGGTCCAACGCCTCTCTAACTCTTCAATTCAAAGACAAACAATCCGAAACTAGTCAAACAATGTGCAATTCAATCAAAATATACTCCAATGCTTATAATTAATCAATTTATAACAATTCCTAACTTCTCTCTAAAAGTCAATAAAGTCAACCCTCGGGTTCGTGTGCCCGGATTCCGAAAATATTTTGAAGATAAACTTTACCCATAGCATTACGAACTCAAATATATGATTTATTCCAAATTCCATGTCCAATATCGTGGTAAAAATCCAAGAATACCAATTTCTAGGTTTTTCTCTTAAAATTCCACAATTTCCATGAATTTTCCATAAATTTCCATGTAAAAATCCGTATATAATCCAAGTATTTAACTTGCAATAGGTTGGAATCACTTACCTCTGTTGCTCAATGAAAACCCCCTCAAAATAGCTCCTACACTTTGGCCAACCCAAGAGAAATTGAGAGAAATGAGAGCTAAGTCTTGATTTAAAAGCAACACTGCCCAGAGACTTCCGCACCAGCAGACGACTAGCAGCACCTGCGGCTCCGCACCTGCGGCTCCGCACCTGCGGAAAAATCCATCACAGGTGCGGTTCTTTCCAAGTCAGGCAAATTCGCTTTTGCGGACAAAATTCCGCTCCTGCCCGATCGCTTCTGCGGTCCACCTCTTGCTCCTGTACTCTCGCACATGCGGAGACCTTTCGCTTTTGCGACCCCAGCTGCCCAGCTCGCTTTCCGCTTCTGCGGAGCATTCTTTGCATCTACGGGCTCGCAGATGCGGAAATATCCTTGTATCTGCCGCCATCCAAGCTCACTCCAAATGTCGCTTCTGCGACCACAACGTCGCACCTGTGGGCTCTCACTTGCTGCCCTTTCCACGCACGTGCGATTGCACCAGCTCCCAACTGCCTCAGCACTTCTCCCTAGAATAAACTCGATCCATTTTCAATCCCGTTCGCACTCGGGGCCGCCGGGACCCCATCCAATCACACCAACAAGTCCCAATACCTTATACAAACTTATCCAAAGGCTCGAAACACCACAAATAATATCAAAATCATGAATCAATGATAAAGATCTTTCTTTCAACTTTCAAACTTCCAAACTTCGACAAACGCATCCGAATCATATCAAAAAATTTCGGAATGACGCCAAACTTTATGTACAAGTCACAAATCACGACACGAACCTATTCTAAGGCTTGGAATCCAAAACGGACATCGATAACACCAAAATCCACCTCAAACCAAACTTAGGAAATTCTAAAACCTTCAAAATGTCAAACTTTCACAATAAGCGCCGAAATGCTCCCGGGCCACCCGATACTCAACCCGAACATACGCCCAAGTCTAAAATCATCATACAAACCTATTGGAACCTTCAAATTCTGATTCCGAGGTCATTTACTCAAAATTCAAAACTTAGTCAATTCTTCGAACTTAAAGCTTCCGAAATTGGAATTGTCTTTCCAAATCAACTCCGAACTTCCCGAAACTCAATTCCAACCACACATACAAGTCATATACCTGAAGTGAAGCTACTCAAGGCCTCAAACTGCTAAACGACGCGCTAGAGCTCAAAACAACCGGTCGGGTTGTTACATTCTCCCCCACTTAAACATACATTCATTTTCGAACGTGCTAAGAATTGCTCCGGTGTTGTCCCAAAATCACTGTTCAACACCTTGTGCACCTACCCGTGCCACCATGATCCAGTTGAGCACATTAGCTCGAGCCAGATTGAAGATCCCCTCTTTTATTTAGTCAAAAAGCCTTAGAACCAAATTCCAACCTCCGAATCCTTCTACAAGATCTGATGCTAACATACAAACATCGTATCAACCACTACACACTGTACTAACACATGATCATACACCTTCGCTGAATTCACACCATGCACCACATGATTCACATGCCCATAATAACATCCTCCGACCACAATAGCTGCAATTTCACAAATTTGAGGCCCGCAATACGTCTCATAGCACATGTAAGCCCTGTTCAAACTCTCACAATACCGCCACGATGAAAGAGATGTGTAGGAACTCATAACCACCTGCTAAAATAATAAATCATGGGGTCTCTTCACTTGACCAGCATCATTACCTCATTCTTAACTGAATAACGATATTTTCTCTTTAATATACCCTACTTAACTCCGATCACACTGACCTCAAGTCCAATAATCTCGTCTCAACCAGTACAGGCTGCTCGAGAAATAAGCCATCTCAAACACCGTCTAAAATCTCATACAACGCCATCAAGCGCGAACAAGCTACAACTCGAATATGACTCATAAGGAAGAACGAACTCTGGAAAAATATTACCCAGCCCGCGTAACGAATAAAACGGTGAACAGATTCTATGAACCCTTCTTAGAGAATGAGAAACAAAATAAAAAAGAATAGATATAGGGAACCATTCTCAACATCTCAGTGTTGCAGCATGCAACCCGATCCACACATGATACCGTTGCGGCGTGCAACTCGATCCAAACAACATACCCGTGGCGGCGTGGCACTCGATCCAAACATAACAATAAATAAGAAAATATCCATCAAGCCATAATGCTTATACCTTCAAACTACCCGAATATCGACCACAAGCACGCGATGTGTAAAAATACAACCCTGGGGAGACGGATAGCACCATACGCTACAAAATCCAGGCACGACTAAGATGCAATAAATGACCTGTATCTCGAGAGCCCACCTACTTATATAATACCACAAGCTACACGGGACCACAACACATGTGCGAATAATAAAACCGTCTCACAACCCACATGGCAGAATAGAGTATTACATGGAATAGCTGATGATAGGAATAACATCCAACGCCCGAAGACTCCTCCATAAGCAGTGCTATGCCGAATGAATGCATCCGACTTGACGTAGAGCACACACACATTAGACCCACCAACGGACCTCAAGCCGATCCTGATTATACCATACTGGGCCAACAACCTTTCGAGGATCCACAATGGCTCTATTCATGACACACACGAGCAATTGTCCCAATCCGGAACAAAACTCCCACAGTTCACAACCAAAGGAATAGAGCGCCTTCCAGGCATAAACTCTCACATTAATGATGGTACTATAATCTTTGTGCTCAGTTGCAATCGTTACCAATCAAGTGACTAACATGTCACACTTATATACAAATTTACTCGTGGGATATGCTCTCACAACCTTCCACACCAGGTAACAAAGTCTGCACATCCATACCACCAACCATACTAATTCCGTAAAGCAAATCAATAAACAAAACCTCTTACACAGGACACTGTTCTCAGGTGTCACTAAAGAAAATGCCAGCTTACTCTGAACCTCTGAAGTCTCCCCCCCCCCTTTCTACGAGCTCGTGACATTCTTATCAACACCAAACCTCGACCTTGGTCCTCAACTTCCAAATTTCCTTACCGCTGACTGCACCTACCATGTCGCTATGCAGGAGTACAAGAATTCATCATAACCCCTGGACTACTAGTAGAATGAATACTTCACTGGCTAGAAACCTTCCATTTTACTCATTTTAGAAGAACCGTTGCAACATGCAGCTGAATTCCCATAACAGCATAAAATACGAACCCCAAATCATGGTCTAAACCGCCATAATTCTTCTGGGATCCATTTACACATAACAAGGTCATTTGAATCAAATGCCTGCCCAAACAATCAAATTATTGTGGCTGTCAAGCCCGTACGTACAACCACAAACCTCCTGTATAACTAACACACTGAAGGAACTGATCATTGCTACAATCATGCTGGTACAAACCATTACTATCCAGCCCAACTTCTTCTAATTTACTGTTGACTTGCCTTAGAAATAATAATAGCTCCATTTGAGAACATAACGAAACTCAACAACACTCCTCCCGCGTGACCCAATTCACGAGACCACATCGTTCCAATACCCATGAACCATCTCATACCCTCCTCATGCGCATAATAGCATCTCAACTGGTACACCCATTTTGAAAGACATTCCGCGAATCCAAAACCGTTTCTCCCATTTCTCCAATACTGCCTTGCAGACCCCATGATAACATTGGAAATTCCCTGAGTATTCTTCACACTCTGCTGCAAAATCCCAGTCTTCAGCCACATAGCAAACCCAAAAATCCTTAGACGCCGCGCTTACATCCTTGAACCCATTATAACCACTATTTAGAGTTACCCACTCTATCCTGGTCCCGAATGTAATCAAACTCCAACGATGCTGCACTAGGTACAACTACCACGCATTCAGTAACCCTCCTGAGCCCATGCTCATCCACCAGCTGTACAGGTCTGTTCCTTCCTCATTGACATCAACTGAAAGTTCGACAATACGTTCCAAACTTGAAGTCACATTGCATCTAAAAATGGTATTCAAGTTTTCACACCCCTCTTCACTTCAAGCAAACTCCTATTTTCCATACTCAATCTTCCTCAGTGCAATAGCTTCCATCTCAAATAAAATCCGTAGGCCTAGTTGCTTCCTACCACGATCCCAAATCGCTCTAAACGTTTCTCAAGGCATGTGGCTATCCTACCACATAATCCATATCCTACTCTGCCACTCTCACTTTGGTTAAACCATCTTCTTTGGGCAACTTCTCGACCTCTGCTTTTCATACTTGACCTGCTAGTAATTCAACCACCGCGAGACACCCCCTGCCATGTCCTTCCTCATCCTTCGCTGCCCACATGTTGCCTCAAATTAAGTCCATACCTGTAGAATCTGAACTAATAAATTGCTACCAACTCTAAACCTCCTAGAAGATCATGTTTCTCAAGCCATCAGCATTAGAAACATCGATTCAATTCTGAAACCGCTACACACCGCCATCTCTGACAACCGCTTCTCAAGCACCATTTCACAACATCCTTCCCCGAAGGCAAATGAAAGAAGACCATAATACTGGCGAACCTTAATGCATTCAAACAAGGACGACGACACCACATCACAAATGAGAATTCCACCATGCTCAAAAATATCAAGTCTCGTTACTCCATCAACCAAAGCCTGAACATTCATAGTCTGATTGCCTTTCCTCCGCCGGAATTAAATGCCGAACCTCTACCATGCACTGAGAAATCCTCCTTTCGAGTCATTCATTGTCTCGACATATAAACAAGCACCCTACCATTACACCAAGACTGTGGGATAATAACGAATGAACATTATGATAGTCTGTGCATAGCCTCGAAACCATAGGAAATACAGATGCTGGGCTGAAATGACAAAACACCCTTCCACAAGGTGGCGATAATAGCCTGCCCGAATACACAGGGAAGAATTCCTGCACCGTGCCTGCAATACCACTACAACTCCTCGATGCCCAATTGATAACAAGGGCTCCGCGTCGCATAAGATTGAGAAGGAAATAAAGGATAAGCTCCAATAGAATCAAACAACACGAAGTGGAATCAAGAAGGGAAGTGCGCCTAACAGCCCTGTAGCCTCTCGAAGATAAGTACAGATGTCTCCGTACCGATCTGCAAGACTCTACTAGACTTGCTCATGACTCGTGAGACCCCAAGTGAACCTAGAGTTCTGATACCAAGTTGTCACGACCCAAAATCTACTATAGACCGTGATGGCGCCCAATATCGCCGTTAGGCAAGCCAACACTTAATTATTCATTTTATCATTTTTAAAATCATAAATATTTCTTGGATAACGGGGTCAATGCATTAAAATAAATCATACTTACGTACAATTTCGCTAAAATAATAAGTGAAAGTGAGTCCATGTAAAACAATCCATAACAATTTTTAGAACCCCCGAAAACCGGTGTTACAAATGCATGAGCATTTACTAAGAAGTACAATAATAAGACAACATCTGTCCAGAATGTAAATAAGACAGGATAAAATAAATAGTATGATGGAGACACTGTGGACTGCGATGTGTAGCCTGGAATGCAGCTCATATGAAGTCCCTAACAGCTGCGCCTACGCGCCAAGATGATCATCAAATTAACCTGTCAGATCTTGCACATTTATTGCAGAAGTGTAGTATGAGTACGTAAATCAATCCGTACTCAGTAAGTATCTAGCCTAACCCAGGAGAAATAGTGACGAGGGGTCGACATTGACACTTACTAATGGTCCAACAAAGCAGTATAATAAATCATAAGCAGATGTGAAGCACACAACAATAATAGGATAAATATGTAATTTACCTAATCTTCCAAATATTTCTTTAAAGTGTGAATTTCTTAGTCTTGTATTCTACCTCAAAAACTCAGATGTATCAAGTACCAGTAATAAGTGGATAAGAAGTACCATAAAAAATGCCGGGCATCAGTGGAAAGAAAATCTCATGAATGTTCGGACTGCCAGCGATATAACGCACGATTATGCCGAGGTTGTTCGGCCCAATCCAGAATAATGTGTACACTGCCGAGGGTCGAGCGGCACGAACCATAGATGCATCTATGTCACGACCCAAAATCCAACTAGTCGTGATGGCACCTAACCCAACCCGCTAGGTAAGCCATTTAACAACTGTCCAATTTACTAAGATTCGATGAAGAGAAGAAATGACAATACAATTGCTTTTATACAAGAATTTCCCAACGACTTGTAGTACAAATCATGAGCTTCTATGATTTATATTTTTACAAAACTGAATTTAACTTAAGTGCAACATCTGTTTGAAATATAAATGAACTTGAATTCGAATCTAATGCTACCAAGGACAAGTGATAGCCATAATTGGAATGCAGGTACATCTTCAAATCTAGCTCCCGCCATATGCAGCAACATCAACATCCAACATCTGCATGCAAGGTGGAGAAGTGTAGTATGAGTACAACTGACCTCATGTACTTAATAAGTAACAACCCTAGCCTTAGGTTGAAAGTAGTGACGAGTTGGGACTAGGGTTAGAGTCCAACTCCAATAACCAGCAACAGTTCATAACATTATGATAAAGATGGTTCAAGAAATGACTCAACATCGTTCACAGTTACAGAAAAATAGGCATGATTTTCAAGTATAACAGTAAATCCCCAAATCTTTCACCAAAAACCCCAAAAAATATAGGAGTAGTTTGGAAACCGTGATTTCCCCAAAAACCTTTCAACAATAAATAAGATGTTTCATTTTTAGATAACATGAGGAAAATACATTTATATGCCTACATGTCAATATACAGGTGAAATCATGGATGTTACCACAACCGGGTAGCAGAAGGACATGCATCTCTATGCATGTATCTCAAATACGCTTGTCAAATGCAATGCATCTCAATGATGAACTCATGTACTCACACTCTCAGAGCACTCAATCTCACTGTCTCATATTCTCACTCATCATGCTCAATACTTAGCTCACTCAGTATTGTACAGAGCAGATCCAGCCCAAATGCAAATACACCAGGGTAGGTCCAACCCAATGCAAATGAACCTAAATGCAAATACACTAGCGCAGATCCAGCCTACTGCAAATGAACCAGGGCAGATCCAGCCCAAATGCAAATGATTGTTAGCAATTGCGCCCAATGTGGGTGTGTAGACTCTGGAGGGGCCGATCTAGCCCAACCGCTATAATAAGCCAAATCCTGGCATGAATCAATAAAGCTTGCTGCGGTGTACAATCCGATCCCATAAATATCACTCACAACAGGCCCTCGGCCTCACTCAGTCATCGATCTCTCTAGTCTCTCGGGCTCACAACACTCATGCTAAGCAGCCCCAATCAATGATACGAGATATGAGAATATACGATAATAGAGACTGAAATATGATATGAAATGATGAATGCGACTGAGTACATAACTGCAATTAAGCAAATAACTCAACAACAAAGAACGACCACTGTGGTTCCCAATAGTTTCAGCATATAGCCTAAACATGATTTATAGTATAAATTACAGCTCAAGTGCTCTAACACATAAAGTACAGTAAAAATGTTCAGATAAGATAACTACACAGTTCCATGGAATTGACTAAATCACAATTCACACGGTGCACGCCCACACGCCCGTCACCTAGCTTGCGATTCACCTCAACATCAATCATATAACACGTAATTTGGGGTTTCATACCCTCATCACCAAGTTTAGAAGTGTTACTTATCTCGAACAAGCCAAATCCAAAATCGAGCAAGCCAAGTGATGCTCCAACAATACCATCTCTTGCATACCGACCTCTGAACGGCTCGAAACTAGCCAAAAGCAACTAAAATACATCAAATAATGCCAAATGAACCAAATCCAATCGATAAAGGTCAAATCTTTAATCAAAAGCCCAAAATCAACCCAAAAGTCCAACCCGGGCCCGTGCCTCGGAACCCAACCAAACTCATAAAATCCGACAACCTAGTAAATTACGAGTCCAATCATAATAGTTTCATTCAAATCCGACTCCAAATCGATGTTCAAAAGTCAAGAATTCGCTCTATGAAACTTTAGACAAAACCTCCAATTTTCTCTTTAAAATTCATAATTCACATGCCAAAATTGAAGATAGATTCATGAAATATAACCAAAGCCGAGTGTAGAACACTTACTCCAAACCTTGTGATGAAATTTGCCTCCAAAATTGCTCCATTCTGAAGTCTATAGCACAATGTGTGATAAAAATGGCCAACTCTTGAACTTAAACCATTCTGTCTAGCGTTTCTGCATTTGCGGATAGTAGGTTGCACCTGTGACCTTCGCTTCTGCAAAACAAGGTTGCGCATTTGCGAGACAGCCTTGGCCAGCAATGGCCGCTTTGGCGATGCCCAGGTTTGCTCCTGCGATGGCGCTTCTGCACACGATGAACCGCTTCTACAGCCAGCCTTTCCCCAGGTCGCTTCTGCGACCAGCTCCACGCTTCCGTGAGCACGCACCTGCGGTTCCTTATGCGCAGGTGCGAAGACACCAGTAGCCAAAAATTTCAGCAACTTCAACAAGGCTCCAAACAATCCAAACCCCGTCTAAAACTCACTCGAGCCACTCAGGACCCCATCCAAAAATGCCAACAAGTCTCATAACATAACACAGACCTACTCGAGGCCTCAAATCACAAATAACAACATCAAGACGACGAATCATACCTGAATTTGAGCTTGAATGAACTTTGAACTTTGAACTTTCAAAACTCGCGCCGAAACATATCAAGTCAACCCTGAATGAACTCAAATTTTGCACACAAGTCCCAAAGGACATATCGAAGCTATTCCAATTCCCGGAACCACAATCCGAATACGATATCCTCAGTCAATTTTCGGTCAAACATATGAACTTTCCAAACCTTTAAATTTCCAACTTTCGCCAATTAGTGCCGAATCCTTCTAGAAATATCCAATTGCAAATTCGGGCATACGCCCGAGTCCAAAATCACCATCCGGACCTAACGGAACCATCAAAACTCCGTTATAGGGTCAAATTCACAAAAGTCAAACTTGATCAATGCTTCCAACTTAAAGCTTAAATCATGAAATTCATTCTTCCAAATTGATTCTGAATAACCCGAAAACCAAAACCAATGATTCACACGAGTCATAATACGTCATACAAAGCTACTCAACACTTCAAATAGCTGAACGGAATTCAAATGCTCAAAACAACCGGTCGGATCGTTACAATCTAGCCGAGGCATTCGACCTGCTCCACAAGAAAGAAAGGAAGTTACTGAATTACGAGCCACGTGCTTACAATACAGTACATGAGCACAAAGTGAATATAATCTTTACCATTTCTCAAATAACTTTCCAATAACTCAAGGTGATAAGGTTCGGCCTAATATACATATATTTATATCAATGTCAATAATAATTTCAATTACTTAAGCCAGCAAAATGAGTTCAAATAATTCAAATATTACATGATAAGATCCTAAATCTACCCGAACATAAACATGCTTTGGCTACGTACGAACTCTCGTCACCTCGTACGTACGTAGCACCCACAACTAGTATCACATAACAATTACGTCACCTAGGGGGTAGTTTCCCCCTCACAAGGTTAGACAAGAGACTTACCTCACTCCGAAGTTCCATAACCGGCTCCAACGCCTCTCTAACTCTTCAATTCCAAGCTAAACAATCCAAAACTAGTCAAACAATGTGCAATTCAATCAAAATATACTCCAATGCTTATAAATAATTAATTTATAAAAATTCTCAACTCCGCTCTAAAAGTCGATAAAGCCAACCTCGGGCTCACGTGCCCGGATTCCGAAAGAATTTTGAAGATAAACTTTACCCATTGCATTAGAAACTCAAATATATGATTTATTCAAAACTCCATGTCCTATTTTGTGGTAAAAATCCAAGAATACCAATTTCTATGTTTTTCTCTTAAAATTCCACAATTCCATGAATTTCCATAAATTTCCATGTAAAAATCCGTATATAATCCAAGTATTTAACTTGTAACAGGTGGGAATCACTTACCTCGTGTTGCTGGATAAAATACCCCTCAAAGTAGCTCCTCAACTTCAACCAACCCAAGTGAAAATGAGAGAAATGAGAGCTAAGTCTTGATTTTAAAGCACCACTACCAGCGACTTTCGCACCAGCGGACCACTAGCCGCACTTGCGGAAAAATCTATCGTAGGTGTGGTTCTCTCTAAGCCAGGAAAATCCGCTTCTACGAACCAAATTCTGCTCCTGCGGACCGCTTCTCCAGTCTACCCTATGCTCCTGCGCTCTCGCACATGCGGAGACCTTCCGCTTCTACGACCCCAGCTGCCTAGCTCGCTTTCTGCTTCTGCGGAGCATTCTTCGCGTATGCGGGCTCGCAGATGCGGAGATGTCCTCGCATCTGTAGCCACAGTTCAGTCCAAATGTCGCTTTTGCACCTACAACGCCACACTTGCAGGCTCTCACTTGTGGCCATTTCCACGCAGGTGCGATTGCACCAGCTCCCTGTTGCCTCCGCACTTCTTCCAAGCCCAAACTCGATCTGTTTTCAATCCGATTCGCACCCGGGGCCCCGGGACTCTGTCCAATCACACCAATTAGTCCCGATACCTTACACAAACTTATCCAAAGGATCAAAATGCCACAAAAAATATCAAAATCATGAATTGACGATAAAAATCTTTCTTTCAACTTTCAAACTTCCAAACTTTGACGAACGCATCCGAATCATATCAAAATATTCTGGAATGACGCGAAACTTTACGTACAACTCACAAACCACGACACAAACCTATTCCAAGGCTCGAAATCCCAAACGGACATTGATATCACCAAAATTCACCTCAAACCAAACTTATAAAATTCTAAAACATTCAAAATGTCAAACTTTCACAATAAGCGCCGAAATGCTCTCGAGCCACCCGATACTCAACCCGAACATATGTCCAAGTCCGAAATCATCATATGAACTTGTTGGAACCTTTAAATCCAGATTCTGAGGTAGTTTACTCAAAAGTCAAACCTTAGTCAATTCTTCCAGCTTAAAGCTTCCAAAATTGGAATTTTCTTTCCAAATCAACTCCGAACTTCCCGAAACTCAATTCCGACCACACATACAAGTGATAATACCTGAAGTGAATCTACTCAAGACCTCAAACTACTGAACGACGCGGTAGAGTTCAAAATGATTGGTTGGGTCTTTACATTTTAAGAGTCAGACTTATCCATGCTGAAGTTTTTTTGTTCATTTCCTAAAAACTTCACACTAGACATGCTGAAGTTTTGTCCAGTAGTTTGTAATTTTTGTAATGAGTTTTTCCGAAACTTCATAGATAATATGCTGAAGTTATTTGGTTCATTTGCTAAAATATCAGACTAAACACGTTGAAGTTTTGTCCTGCAGTATGAATACTTTATGCAAAAAGGTGTAGTTTTTTATTATATATGTGTGTGTTTGGTGTATGTTAAAGATATGTATTTCACTTACAGTTTTTTCTCGCTAAAGTGATTGCGTACGTTTTTAGAATGCAACCAAACCTATAAGCCGCCAAAAAAAATGAGTGGTTTGTACTTCAAGAAATATATTAACGAGTATTTTTCAATCCAAGAGCTTTATTTTTTTTATTTCTATGAAAGCAATTAGATTTCACATTTATCAATCAATAATGAAAGTATAAATTCAGAATATCTATCTTCCTTTAGAATGAATTTTTCTTCCAAGGATTATTGAACGTTGGAGTATTTTTCAGTGTGTTTTTTGGATTATGGATGAGGTGCTGGAGAAGACAAGCAAGTTGTTCTGTTATGCCCAATTTATTTACAGTGACTGCATTTGGTAGACTTCAATCGTACTGATTCAGTCGTAGGGATATACCTCTTCTTTTGTCTTCTTCCTCGTAGAATCTCTACGTCGGGAGGTTTTGTGATTTCAGATTCTATATTTTGTGGTATATCCCATGAATTTTGATCTCCCACAGTAATGACATGTCCTTCATATGTTTTGAACCATGTTTCCCTTGAATACCATTTTGAGCAGTAATCAGATTTCTACAAATATCTCTTATTGATAGCGGCAATTGCGTGTGGACAGGGCAATTCATCAAGTTGGAATTCCAAGCAGTCACAAGTTCTCTTCTTTAAGTCCACAATGAATTTCATACCTTCATTATTTATTCTAAACAACATTGAATCAAGATTGAACACCTAAGAAGGAATAAAAAAGTAAAAAAAAATTATATTAGTGTATTATTGCTTCAAAAAGAAAAAGTATGAAGTTTTTTATCTGTAAGCAGTAACTCACTGCAGATATAAAAAGCTGAAGTGATTATGCATTAGTTAATTACTTCAGAGAAAACATGCTGAAATAAATTCTGAAGTTAATAAATATATTTACAAAATTTTTGCAAGCCAAGTCTATTTTTTTTATTCATCTCTTCTTCTGCCCATATTGATACTTTGTGAAAACTTTCATGTGCTTTTTTTCTCCGTTCGTAAAACCACTCTCCCAAATTTTCTTGGATGAAATTTAACATTCATAAAACGGGCATCTCTCTCGCTTTTAGTAACACAGAATTCATTGTTTCTGCCATATTTGTTGTTAGCATATCATAACGTCGCCGTGGGAACCAGATCGAGCCCATCTCTCAGACAGCTCTTCTATTATGTAATTATATGTTTTCTTGTCAACAATTTTGATCTGGGACATTAACTGATTAAAATCTTCACGTTTTTGTGACCTTGCAGCGCTCTGGAAAAGATTTATTACCGTGCTTTTTGCATGTCTTTGCTTTAAATTCTTCTCAAAGTGATAGAGGCAAATACCATGGTAAGCTTCAAGATAAATTTGTCTAATCCCATTTGCGATCGATTGGTTTCTATCTGATAAGAAAACCAGTTCAAGGGTGGACTTTAATTGCTTTTCTCATTTTCTCGGAGAACCAAATGTATGCATCATTGATTTCTGAATCTGCTACACCAAAAGATAGAGGAAAGATTTGATTGTTTGCATCCTTTGATACAACAACAAATAGAACACCACGATATTTTGACTTTAAAAATGTTGAATCAACTGCAATCATGGGTCTACAGTAACGCCAACCAGCAATTGATGCCGCAGGAGCAAAGAACATATAAGCAAGCCTATACAGGTGAAACACAAAAAAATAAATCATAAGGTGTGAAGTTTTCAAATAGGAGCATTTGAAACATCAGAGTGATGGCTATTTTTTTTCTTACCGATTCTGCTCAACTCTTTTTATGCTAGTGTACGTCCTTGGGTTTCTATGCACCATCATGTGAAGGAAGAATCTGGTAGTTCTCTTTCGGTGTTCCTCTTATACAATCAATAGCTTTTTGAATAGCGCGCCATGCCTTGTTATATCCAATGTCAATTCCAATTTTTTTTTCATTTCACTTTCTACAAAGGCTGGTGTAACTTCAATCTTTTTATCCCGAACATGTTCTAAAATTTTCTCATTTGTAAAATTTGATGTATCATGCTTCTGATATGATTTTCTTGCATCAACTGAGCATTCATGGTTGTTATGAAATTTTATCACCCTAAAAAGTGCGGAATTTTTTATTCTAGTAGCGCGTACATTCCAACCACATTTCTCCACGATGCGTTTCCGCTCGTATCTTTTTGAACATGATCTAACAGCAGTGAATTCAACTTTTTGGTTTATCTCCAAGTTACAGAAAAATTTAGTCATGCTCTTGTTGTTCTCAAAAATAGATCCTACTTTTATTTCCTCAGGCAATGCATCGTGCCTAAGTTATTTTACATGATGGAGATTCTTACAACTTTCTCCTCACTCTTTTTCTTGATTTCTTAAAAGTAGTAGAAGTTTCAGCAATTTCTTCAATTGTATCTGATGTTATTGGTATAATTTCTATATTTTCTTCATCTTGGTTGTTGCTTATCATTGCAGGAGATAACAAAAAGCTTTGTTGGATTGTGTGTTGGTTGTCTATTTTCATTATTAGTTGTCCTTCTTCTTGTTAGGCCTCACCAAACAGGTATGAATTTATTGTAGCGGTAGGTAATTCTTGCAGCATTCCATATTCTGAATCAACTGTAATATTAGAAGGTTGTCGCTCGTTGTCTACATCCATTATTGGCTGTTCTACTTCATGTTGATAATCAACAAGTTGTTCTTAATCTATTGTATGTGCAAGAGATGGTTTGAATGTTGCAAATTCTGAAGTAGCTATACTGTCAGAAAGTAGTTGTATTTTTTCGACGACAAAATGGCAATTCTTGAAGGCTGAATCAGTTGTTAACAAATGTATACAGGTTCTGAGTTGTTCATTTGAAGTTACAAGCATCCCTTTGCTTGTATTTAGTTTGATATCAAACTGTATATTTAGTGAATAATTGGTTGAATTAAAATCTGTCACTTCACTAATTTTTTTCAAGAAAGTATTGAATGATACTTGTTTATTAACCAGAACAAGTTTTGTATCATGATCCGAATAGTTGTAATCAAAAGTCCACCTCCCATTGCAAGTAATAACAAAGCAAAATCGAACTCATCCTGCAGAATGGAAACTTCAGCATGTTTAGTGTGAAGTGTTAGGAAAATGAACAAAAAGATTTAGCATGTATAAGTATGAAGTTTAGAAAATATTCATTAGAAAATTACATACTGCAGGACAAAAACTTAAGCATGTTTAGGCAAAAGTTTTGGCAAATGAACTAAAAAACTTCAGCTTGTTCAGGCTGAAGTTTCGGAAACAATTCATGACAAAACTGTTGACTGCGTTACAAAACTTCAGCATGTTTTGGTATGAAGTTTTAGCAAATGAACTAAATAACTTTAGCATGCATTAGCATGAAGTTTTAGCATGCACTAATCGAATACTATACAGGAGTACTTTTTGTGCATTTTTAATCGTAAAACGTAACAAACACATTTTAGTGATTATTTTGCGTTGGGGTATGTGTTAGCGTAATAATTACATTTCTGTGACATCTGTGCACCCTTTACACTGGACGTCCGAAATTCCTTTATGCCTTTTCATATACAATGCAGAAGTTTTCTTTGCCTATATAAGTACGCTATGCCTTGTGAGTTTATTCACTCAAACACATATATTTTCAGTAGATAAAAATAAAAGGGAGAAAAATGGATGCTATCATCAGGCAAATCATTGACGAAATAAAACAAGATATCATAGAGGCATTCGAGTTGAAACTCGATGAGTTCATAGACAAGTACGAAAGGGATTTGGAAGAAATCAAGACCAAGCTCGATAGGCTCGAGATGCTGGCCAGAGATGGCTCCTATGATAGTCTTGGAGCCGCTCGTGGGTTTGAAGATGATGACGATGATGACCACGATGATGGAATGGATATTTAGTTTTTTTTTCATTTTTTTGTATAATCCTTTTATTTAAAGGGTTATTATCTTATTTTCAGTTTTAAGTAATTTATTTATGTAATTTTAATTTCTCTTAATTTAGTTTAGTGAAATATTATATGTTTTTATTTTAATCTTTTTGTGCGTTATTTTTTATTATTAATTCTCTTCAAATAAGAGAAGGAAAAACATAATTTTACCTTCACCATAATACTGCAGAACTTCAACATGTTTTAGTAAGAAGTTTTAGCAAATGAACTAAATAACTTTAGCATGCATTAGCAAAAATTCATTAGAAAATTACATATAACTTAGCCTCGCCAGGCTCAAACCATTCGATGGGCGAACGACATCGCCGACTATATAAAGCTTCAAATGGAGCCATCTCGATGCTGTACTGATAACTGTTGTTGTATGCAAATTGGCCAAAGGCAAGAATCGATCCCACTGCCCTCCGAAGTCCATCACACATGCTCTGAGCATATCCTCCAAGATCTGAACTGTCTGCTCTGACTACCCGTCGGTCTGCAGGTGAAAAGCTGTGCTGAGCTCTACCCAGGTCCCCAACTCACTCTGCTCTGCCCTCCAGAAATGCGAAGTAAACTAAGTGCCTCTATTCGAAATGATGGAAACATGCACACCATGCAACCGAACAATCTCCTGAATATAAATCTGAGCCAATTTCTCCGAAGAATACGTGGTCACAACCAGAATGAAGTGTGCTGACTTGGTCAACCTGTCGACAATGACCCAAACTGCATCAAACTTCTACAAGGTCCACGGCAACCCAACTTCAAAGTCCATAGTAATGCGCTGCCAGTTCCACTCAGGTTTAACCATCAACTGGAGTAGGTCAGCTGGCCTCTGATGCTCATACTTAACCTGCTGGCAAATTAGGCACCTCGCTACATACTTAACTATGTCCTTCTTCATCCGCCGCCTCCAATAATGCTGCCTCAGGTCGAGATACGTCTTCGTAGCACCCGGATGAATAGAATACGGAGAACTGTGTGCCTCCTCTAGAATCTTTTCCCTCAATCGGTCAACATTAAGGACACATAGACAACCCTGGAGTCGCAGAACACCATCCTCACTGATAGTAACCTCCTTGGCACCACCCTGTAGTACCATCTCTCTCAGAACCAATAAGTGTGGTTCATCAAACTGGCGAGCCTTGATTTGCTCGAATAGTGAAGACTGGGCGACGACGCATGCAAGAACTCGGCTGGGCACTGAAATATCCAACCTCACAAATCTGTTAGCCAAGGACTAAATGCCCAAAGCTAATGACCTCTCCTCTGCTGAAATGAATGCCGAACTACCCAACTCTCTGCCTTCTTTCTCAAGGCATCCACAACTATATTTGCCTTGCCCGGATGATAAAGGATGGTAATATCATAATCTTTTAGTAACTCAAGCCACCTGTGCTGCCTCAAATTGAGATCCCTTTGCTTGAACAAATGCTACAAACTGCAATGATCGGTGTAAACCTCAGTGGACACCCCATAAAGATAATGCCTCCAGATCATAAGAGCATGAACAATCGCGGCCAACTCAAAATCATGTACATGGTAATTCTTCTCGTGGGGCTTCAGCTGACGTGAAGCACATGCAATAACTCGCCCTCCTGCATCAATACATAACCCAGGCCAACGGGTGAAGCATCAAAATACACAGTATACATCCCTGAACCAGAAGGCAACACTAACATCGGGCTGAAGTCAAGGCCGTCTTGAGCTTCTGAAAGCTTTCCTCCAATCATCGGACCACCAAAGTCAAGCCCTATCTAAGTAAAGCTACGGCTCCTTAAATGGAGCATCCTTCTGGGTCAATCTAGTCGAAGGTGCTACAATAGATGAGAAGCCCTCCATAAACCACGACAATAAGCTGCTAACCCCAAGAAGCTCCTAATCTCAGTCGCTTTGGTAGGATAAGGCCAACTCTGAACTGCCTCGATCTTCTTGGGATCTACCTTAATACCCTCGCCTGATACAACATGCCCCAAGAATTCTACGAAATATAACCAAAACTCACACTTGGAGAACTTAGCATATAGTTTCTATTCTCGCAAGGTCTGAAGCACCACTCTTAAATGTTGCTCGTGCTCCTCCATGCTATGCGAGTAGATCAAAATGTCATTAGCGAAGATAATGACAAACGAATCAATATATGGCCTAAACACCCGGTTCATCAAATCATTAAGCGCCGGCGGGGCGTTAGACAAGTTGAAGAACATCACTAGAAAATCATAATGGCCATATCTAGTCCGGAAAGCCGTCTTCGGAACATCCGAATCCCGAATCTTCAACTGATGCTACCCCGATCTCAAGTTGATCTTAGAGAACACCCTGGTACCCTGCAACTTGTAAAACAAATCATCAATACGTGGCAATAGGTACTTGTTCTTAATGGTAACTTTGTTCAACTAGCGGTAATTAATGCACATCCGCATAGTCCCATCTTTCTTCTTTACGAATAACACCGGTGCACCCCAAGGCGACACACTCGGTCTGACGAACCCCTTTGCTATTAACTCCTCATGCAGTTTTTTCAACTCTTTCAACTCCTTCGGAGCTATATGGTACAGTGGAATGGAGATAGGCTGGGTACCTGGAGCCAACTCAATAAAGAAATCAATATCACGATCCGATGGCATGCTTAGAAAATCAAAAGGAAACACATCGGAGAACTTCAGGACCACAGGCACTGAATCAATCGTCGGAGTCTCTGTAGTAGTTCCTGAACATAAGCTAGATAAGCCAAACAACCCCTCTCAACCATGTGTCGAACCTTCAGAAAAGAGATAACCAGACTAGATGCACTGACAGATGAACCCTTCCACTCCAATTTAGGCAACTCTAGCATCGCCAAAGTAACAGTCTTGGCACGAAAATCAAGGATGGCGTGATATGGAGACAACCAGTCCATGCTCAGGATGATCTTAAAGTCGGTCATATCGAGCAACAGACGATCCGCTCTAGTCTCGTAACCGCAGAAAGTAACAATGCAGGACCGGTAGATCTGATCCACAATAATTGAATCGCCCACATGAGTGAACAGATAAAAAGAAGTACCTAAGGACTCACGAGGAACACCTAGGAAATGAGCAAACAGAGATTAAACATATGAATATGTAGACCCTGGATCAAATAATACTGAAGCATCCCTACTATAGACAGAAATAATACATGTGGTCACGGCATTTGAGACTACTGCATCTGGTCTTGCCGGAAAAGCGTTGAACCTAGCTGGACGGCCCTTACGCACCTGCCCTCCGCCTTTGGGCGGCCGGACGACTGGTGTGGCAGCTGGTGCTATAACCATAGGCTGCCGACCCTGCTGCACTGCTTTTCCCCGAAGCCTGGGGCAGAACCACCTCACAGGACCAAGATTCCTGCACTCGAAACAACCTCTCAGTACGGCAGACTACTGACCTGGAGCCTGACCCTAATGTCCTGAAGGCCCACTGGAGGAACCATTAATAACCGGTGGATGAAAGGAGCTCTCTGGAATGACGCTGAAATAAGGCCGCACTGGAGCACCCCGAGGAGGCGATGGTGCTGGAAATGTGGGCCTACTAGAATGACCCCTCACAAACTGACCCCTGCCCCTAGCTGGGGCACCACTGAACTCTCTAGAATATAGAAATTGCTTATCCCTCGTCGCCTTCTCTCGGCTCCGCTGACGGACACCCCTAATTCTCCGAGCTATCTCCATGACTACCTCGTACGAAGTCCCCATCTTAACCTGTCAGGCCACAGTGGCCTGAATACCAGAGTCCAAACCTGCAACAAACCTCTGCACTCTCTTTGTATTTGTAGGAAGTATCATAAGTGCATGGCGAGACAACTAAGAGAATCTCGCATCATAGTCGGTCACCGACATTTGGCCCTGCTGGAGCTGCTCAAACTGAAATCGCAACTCTTCCCTCTGAGAGGGTGGAATATATCTGTCCAAGAAGAGGCATGTGAACTGGTCCCAAGTCATGGGAGGAGAACCTGCTGGTCCGCTGAGAAGATAGGACTGCCATCTACAGGTCCTGCTCTCCAGCTGAAAGGTGGTAAAGTCCACCCCGTGGGACTCCAATATCCTCAAGTTGTGCAGTCTATCCCTGCACCGATCAATAATATCCTGGGGGTCCTCATGCCGCTCACCCCCAAAGACAGGAGGATGTAGCCTGGTCCATCTGTCCAATAGCTTCTGCGGATCGCCGGCAGTAGCTGGTCTGGGGTCAGGTATAGCTGCTGCAACTGGCTGAGCTCCGCCCACGGGTAGTGCGCTCGGGGTCTGATATACGGTAGCTGTATGCCCTAGAGCCTGAGAAGTAGGGATCTGTGCCCCCTCCCACCTGAGATGTGGCTGGGTCTATTGGAAATAAACCAGCCTTAGTCATAGAATCTATGAACTGCAGCACCATGACCTCCTGGAATCCCGGCACGGACATGAAATCCACTGGGGTTGGCTCTGCTGCAGGCACCTCGCCCTGCTCCTCAATAATAGGATCCTTCACTGGATCTACTGGTGGCACAACTAGGGCAACTCTGGGACGTCCTCGTCCTCTACCACGAGCTGGAGCCCTCCCTCGACCTTTGCCTTTGCATCCAGGAACAGGGGAGCAACTCTTCCATGACCAGGTACATCTTTCGCGCGCATTCTCACCATCTGTGAGAGAATAAGGTAAAGATACTTAGCACAACATCAATTGCACGATAGGAGATGAAGAAAGAATAGTTTCCTAACACCCTATAGCCTCCCGAAGATAAGCATAGACGTCTCCGCACTGATCTGCAAGACTCTATAAGGCCTGCTCATAACTTGTGAGAACTACGTGAACCTAGTGCTCTAATACTATGTTTTCATGACCCAATTTCTCCTATAGGCCGTGATGGCGCCCAACATTGCCTCTAGGCAAGCCAACGGTGAATTAATCATGTAATTGCTCTTTTTAGTAAAATTTCCAAGTAGTTGAATTCCATTTATTAAGAAAATGAGGAGTTGAAAATTTTAATAAAGAAAAACAAGGGCTAATGAGTGAGCAAATACAATGACATAAATATTCCAAAACTATAAAGTCTACTAGTATGTGTTTCAAGAACTGGTGTCCCAAGTGTATGAGTAACTAATAGAATATACAAAACTCTAACTACTGTCTGAAATAAAAGCAGGCAGAAAATAGATGCAAAAGAGAGACTCTAGGTGCTACAGAACAGCTTAGGAAGCAGCTCACCACTAGGCCTCGGGATAACGAAGGTCCGCGCCAATATGATCGCCAGATGCACCTACCTCAGATCCTGGACGATTAGTGCAGAAGTGTAGCATGAGTATATAAACAACATATACCCAGTAAGTATCTAGTCTAACCTCGAAAAAGTAGTGTCGAGGTGTCGACATCAACACTTACTATGGGCTAACAATAAAATACAGGAATTCTAAATAAGCATGAGTTATGTAACTAATAATAGTAACTCAATAAATAACAGTAAATAATAATTCTTTTACTAATAATAAATTCCAAGTCAATTTCTGTCATTAAATAATTATAATGTCCAAGCCATAAAATAATATCATGTATAATTAGGCTCCGAGTATTATCACGCACGATTTATGTCGTGGTTGTACGGCCCGATCCAGAATAATATGTACACTACCGAGAGTCGAGCGGCATGAACCATAGATGCATCTATTCTACTGCCGAGGCGTTCGGCCCGCTCCACAAGAAGAGAGGACACTTTATGAACATCCGATTTAAAAGTTATTATAAGGCTAATACACAAAGAAGCATAATTCTATTAACGGTCAAGTAACCCGCCAAAACTCAAGTAAGTAAAATTCGATCTTTTACTATTCCTCTATCAAGTTCCAATATAATTTAGGTACTTTAATTAACAAGTAGGGTGCAAACATTACAAGTATTTCATGATTTGGGTCCTAAACTACCCGGACATAAGCATAACTAGTAGCTACGCATGGACTCTCGTCACCTCGTGCATACGTAGTCCCCATAATTAGAAGAAAATAGTAATTTGAATCGCCTATGGGGAAAATTCCCTCTTACAAGATTAGGCAAAAGACTTACCTCGTCTTAAAGCTCACTTTCCGACCCACAATTCGTTCTAAAGCCCCAACTCGGTGCCGAACAATCTGGAACTAGCCAAATGTTATATAAATTAATCAGCAAATGTTCAAAAGTTCATAATTTAACTATTAGAGTAATTACCCAACCCAAATTGGAAGATTTCTAAAATTCACCCCCCGGGCCCACGTGCCTGGGTTCGGATCTTTTTGAAGATAAATGTTACCCATAACCTCACGAACTCAAATATATAATTTTCACACAATTCCATAATTATTTTCGTGGTTAAATCCCATTTTTATTAAAATCTAGGTTTTCAAACTAAACCCATACTTTTTATAACTTTTCATGTTAAAATCTATTTATAATTTTTCATGATAAAACAATGGATAGAAATTACATACCTCAAAGTGCTAGGTGAAAACCCCTCTCCAAGAGCTCCAAAATCGCCCATGAGATAAAAGAAAATGAGACAAAATAGATTAAGTCCCGTTTTTAAAATGTTTTTGCCCAGTGGTCCTTATACGTGATCACGGACAAGCTCTCGCGATCGCGAAGGCTAAACTGAAGAGCCTAGGGAAAAGGCTCTACGCTAACGCGAGAGTACCCATGCAAATGCGGTGCACTAGGCCGCCTACTCCTCGTGAACGCAGGGCCCGACACGCGAAAGCGTAGGGCAACGGGGTTTCCTAGGCCCAGGCCCAGGCCCAGGCTTCTATGCGAACGCGGCCTGCCAAGACCGAACGCGAAGGCCAAAGGGCCCAGGCCTCCGTGAATGCGGCCCTGAATTCGCGAACGCGAAGGGAAAAAGCCCCCAGTCCCCAAATCCTTCATCGCGAATGTAAGGGTCCTTCAGCGTTCGTGGAGAAGGAAACCAGAACAGAAAATTTTGGTGTTTTCAACTAAACTTTGGGAAGTCCGAAACACACCCGAGTCACTTCCAAATGCACCGACAAGTCCATAAACATGATAAGGACCTGCTCGAACTCTCGAAATGTTTAAAACAACATCGGCACTAGGAATTGCACCCCAAAACCAAATTGAATCAAATTATAAACTTCAAGTTTTCAACTTTCTCCGAACGCGCCGAATCATACTTAGACTATTCGGAATGACACCAAATTTTGCATGCTAGTCTTAAATCACCATACAAAACTATTCCCAGGCTCGAAATCCCAAATGGACCTCAATAACACTAAAACCTACTTCAAACCAAATTTAAAGAACACCTTCATTGTGCCAACTTTTAGTATTAAGCACCGAAATGCTCCCGGGTCATCTAAAACTCGATCCGAACATACGCCCAGGTTCAAAATTATCATAGGAACCTATTTGGACCGTCAAATCCTTGTTCCGAGGCTATTTATTAGAAATGTTGACCCTAGTCAAACTTAAAGTTTTAAAGCCAATATTAAGGAACCAAGTGTTCTGATTTCAACCCGAACCCTTCTAACCCGACTAACCATTCCCGCATATCATAAAACAGTAAAAGAACTTATGGGGGAGTATTATTTAGGGGAACGAGGTTCTAGAAAGCAAAATGATTGGTCTAGTTTATGCATTATATTTGAGATTTAATGGCGGTCCGGGGTCTATATTAAATATCGTACCCGCTAATCTCCACGACCCATTTGGCCAATCGTCCTGAGAGCTAGGGTTTATGCATTATATTTTTCAATGGGTAAGTATTCACAACACATATAGGATGACATTGAAAATATGGTTTTAGCTTCTTAGAGGCACTTAGCAAAGCGAGCGCCAATTTTTCTAGGTGAAGGTACCTAGTTTCGATCTCACCAAGAGTCCTGCTAACATAGTAAATTCAAAATTGAGTATCTTGCTCTTCCCAAACCAGGACTCCACTTACCGTTATCTCCGATACTGCCATGTACAGGTATAGTTATTCGCCTGTCTTCGGCGTGTGAAGCAGCGGTGGGCTTAACCAATATATCGTCAATGTAAACCTCCATTGATTTTCCTATTTGTTCCTTGAACATCCGGTCTACAAGGCATTGGTAAGTTGCACCAGCAATTTTTAATCTAAATGGCATCACGTTATAGCACTATGTGCCGTATTTAGTGATGAAGGAGGTTTTTTCCTGATCACCCGAGTTCATCTGTATTTGGTTATACCCGGAGTAGGCATCGAGAAAACGAAGGATCTCGTGGCCGGCCGTGGCATCGATCATGCGATCGACGTTGGGAAAAGGGAAGGAGCCCTTGGGACATGCCTTATTCAAATCCTTATAATCTACACGCATTCTTAATTTATTCCCTTTTTAGGGACTACCACTACGTCCGCTAACCAATCCGGGTATTTAACCTCCTGGACGGACCCTATTTTAAGGAGTTTAGATACCTCGTCCTTAATGAAAGCATGTTTGACCTCGGACTGGGGTCTCCTCTTCTGCTTGATCGAACGGAATTTCAGGTCCATGCTTAGCTTGTGAGTGGTTATTTCTGGCAGGATCCCTGTCATATCAAGGTGGGACCAAGCGAAACAATCTATGTTAGCTATGAGAAACTGAATGAGTTTTTTCCTCAGCTCGGGACATAACCTCGTGCCTGGGTATACCTTCGGTCGGGTAGATGCTCGATCAATATGACGTGTTCCAGCTCCTCAACCGTCGATTTAGTGGCGTCGGAATCATCGAGGGCTATAAAAGACCTGGGAACTCCGTAATCATCGTATTCATCAGTTCCCTGTTTCTCCGGTTGGGTCAAGGCTGGTGTCGGTAATTGCTATTTAGCCTCTTGCTTTGTGACCGAACACGGCCCCTTTGTCGTTGTAAGTGTGGATATCAGAATCGCCTCTTCGACCGCAAACTTCTCCTTTGCGACTCACTGTTCTCTGTAGATTGTTTTAATCTAACCTGGTGTTGGGAATTTTAACACTTGGTGCAGAGTCGATGGCATTGTCCTCATGTTGTGGATCCATGGCCACCCGAACAAAGCATTATACCTCATGCCTCCTTCGATCGCATAAAACTTAGCTTCCTGGATGGTCCCAGCGGTATTCACCGGTAATGTTATCTCCCCTTAGTAGTTTCACATGCCATGTTGACTCCGTTTAGAACTCGGACTGCAGGCACAATTTGATCTTGTAGACCGAGCTGCTCTACGACCCTCGATTGGATGATGTTGGCCGAGCTACCTAGATCAATTAACACACGCTTAACTCAAGATTTATTTATGATTACAGATATTACCAGCACTTCATTGTGTGGCTACACGATCCCTTCCGCGTCCTCATCGTTGAAAGACAAGGTTCTTTCCAGTATGTAATCTAGAGCCTGTTTTTCCCTCGTGATGGATACTTTGGTGCGCTTCAACATCGGCCCCTGAGGGACATCGACCCCACCGATGATCATGTTAATGACGTGTTAAGGTTCTTCTTTTTCAGTCTATTTGTTTGAATCCTTATTCCTGAAATGATTCTTGGCTCGGTTGCTCAGGAATTCTCGAAGATGCCCGTTGTTGAATAGTCAGGCTACTTCCTCTCTCAACTGTCAGCAATCTTCTATTTTGTCCATGAGTGCCGTGATATTTACACACCTGGTTAGGATCCCTTTGGGTTGGTTCGTATTGTAGAGGTCGAGGCCATTTGGTGTCCTTGATGCGTCGAATTGCTAATACAATGGTGGCAGTATCGACATTAAAGGTGTATTCCGATGACCTCAGTGCTTTCTTAGGCCCGATAGGCCTATCGAAACTGTTCTTTCCCATGAGTCCCCGGTTACTTTGACCTCAATCCTCCTTTTACTTCTTATGGGATTTCTCCCTTTAATAGGGTCTCTCCGAACTTCTTCAACAAGATAGACTCGATTTCATTATCCTCCAAGTTGTTCCCTTTGATGGCACATGTGTAGGAGATTACACGTTTATTTGGGTCGGCCGTTTCGTTGTACTTAGGAATCTCGGGCATGCGGAACTTCTTAGGGATCGGCTTTGGAGCCACGCTTGGAGGAAAAGGTTTTTTGCACGAATTTCTTGGAATCCAGGCCTTTTAATATCGGTGTTGCTCCAGGGATTTGGTCGACCCTAGAATTGTAGGTTTCTACCTTTTTGTCGTTAGCTTCAATTTTCTTCTCCCCTGATTCTACCTGTTTGGTCAATTCCTCGACCATCTTTATGATCTCAGGGTTAGTCCCCAATTCATTTTCATTCGAGCTCTCCACGATCGGTTCATCCCTGCGGGTGACTTCCTGGGGTGGACCGGGTTCAACTCTGCTCGATGCGTGGCTTTGGTTCTGTAACTGAGCTATCAGCTCCTGTTGAGCTTGCAACATTTTGAAGATTTCCCGTAAATTGATCTCGTTTGCTCCAATGTTTTTGTACTTTGAGCCGCTGATCGGGCTCCACCACGGACACTATTCTCTCGGTCGGTAGGCAAGTTTGTGTTGATAGCCACATGTGAATTAGTGCAATTGGGTCCGCACTCGGAATTCTGATGGGATCAACCAGCGGTATCTCGTTATCGGGAGCTACGTTGTTATTTTCACCGTGATGACAGGAACCAATGTCAACATGTAGGGGTGCTGATTGGGAGTTTGACATTTTGCATTTTAATCTGAAATTAGAGACACTTCAAAGAACAAGTGCAAAGTAGTGTGTGTTATGGTGTGATTTGTATCAAATAACCGCTATTATTCTTAGCCCCACGGTAGGCGCCAAACTGTTTACCCTCAAAATCGGATAACAATTGAATTTGTAAGTGGTTTTAAGGATACGTGGATTTCTTGACACAAAATGATAAATCAGATTGCAATTGAAATAAATAATAATAAAGCAAATGCAAACCACACAAATTGGAGAATTTCAGCCTTGGAAGGTTAGCCACCCTCAAGCCGATTGCACTTCGATCGATATCAAGATACAGAATAAGAGCTTAAAGAGAACATGAATAATGTTAATGAATTGCTTTGGAATGCGTGTTACAATCTAATAAATGAATTATCAAACCCCCTTTATATAGTAGAGGATTCATACTTTAGGTACAATTATATAAAAGGTAAAAAAATCACTTGATTTGCTGATTGCCGAATCCTATAGATATGTGCCGAGATTTCCGCCGTAATATCCGATCGGTCACGGATATTTCGGACTTCTGTTTGTTATGCTACCAATGATTCTTCGAGCTCGTTCGGGGTTACGGTCGAGTTAGGGACTTGGAGTCGATCTTCAACTCTTTATATGCAAGTTCTAAGCCTGACCCGCCATGTCGTAGGCGAGCTCGATTTCGACCGTATACATCATGTTTTAGAATAAATTTTTAGGAAGTGAACTAAATAACTTCAGCATGCATTAGCAAAAATTCTTTAGAAAATTACACACCGCAGGACAAAAACTTAAGCATATTTAGTCTGAAGCCTTAGCTAATGAACTAAAAAATTTTAGCATACTGTAGACTACTTGACAAAACTTCAACAAGAGTTGGTATAAAGTTTTATCAAATGAACTCAATAGCTTCAGCATCCATTAGCATCAAGTTTTAGCTTCGACATGAAACAACTCCACGCTACATTAGCATAAAGTTTTAGCTTTAACGTGAAACAACTTCATGCTACATTAGCATGAAGTTTTAGCTTGTATTTGATAAAAACTTTAGACTTCAACATGAACAACTTCATTCTATATGTTTCATGCATTAAATTTGATGTTTTGACAAGTTTTTGAAGAACTATAAGTAAAAACTTCATGCTATATCCGTCAAACAACTTCATGCAAGTGTGATTAAATGAGCATAAGTGAAAATATCTATAGGCGTTAATTGACTTTCAATTTTATTTTATAAGTTTAGAACTTAAAAAGCGTGACGAATTACGAAAATAATTGCAGAAACATATATCATGAAGATAAATCAGTTTTACAAACTAATTCGAATTCTGAAGATGAATTGCAATACTTACAATGCATTTTGTAAATTTGAATTCAGAATATGAATGTGGTTCAACTTTCTGGTTTTTTGATAAAGCTGCTGAGAGGAGAGGATATCTGAGAAGGGACGGAGTGATGGAGGATAACACGATTAATGCGTGATGCCGCTTTTATATCTTTTTTCAGGGGTATAATTGTCATATTATTACGGTTTTTTTGTCAATTGGCTACCAAATCAATAATATTTAAAAATAGGGTACAAGTTAAAAGGTGGCACAAATATAAGGTACAACTGCAAATTCCTAGAACTTATGTTTGATATTAAAATTATGGTCAATATTGATCCAGTCACAATTAGATTCATACCCCTCACCTCTCCTTCTTATCTTTTATTTTATTTCTTATACATATCATAGTGTGCTAGTTGCGCAACATTGTAAAAGTGAGTGTTGTGCGATTTGATACAAAGGCTTGGAATTTGAATAAGATTTTATTTATGAAATGAAGTAATTGACCTATTCTTTTTATTTTCAGTCTGAGTGATATAATCCACAAAAACAATATTAATGAAAAGTAATTTTTTAACACGGGATATAGAATATGATTAGTATAGCAAAGATTCAGACTCTTCTAAAATATCTAGATTTTACATGTACCTTTCTAATTGAATGAGTACAAGGAAAAAATGTGTTTTTTTACTAGCTTGAGTAATTTGGCATTGCACTCTTCTTAATTTTGCAACTGTTTCTTCCCCAACAACATTAAGTATAATCACATGTAGGATTTTAATGGTTACTTTTGTACACTGTATTAACTTTGTATAGAGTTTTATTGTTGATAGTAACATTAGTTGAATTGTTTTCCTTTTTTTTATTTGTGCTAAAATAGTTTTCTAGGGTTTACTTTGACTAGTGCATTAGTTTTGTAAGTTTTACTTTTACGATTAGTGTTTTTAGATTTTTTAAAACCGTGTTTGTGTTTTTGATAAAATTTTTGTATATTCTTCAGTGATTTTTGGAGGCGTTTAAATTTTTAAAAATTTTGAGACTTAAATAGATGATGCTATTAGAGTGCGAAGTTTATAATACTTCAAGGATAACTTAATTCTAGGAGCTGAAGATTTGTTTTGTATTTTATATAAGTAAAGTATGTTTTGTGTGCAGTTTTTGTTTTGTTTTTGATGAACTTCAACATTATTGGAGTTGAATTTGTGTTCTGTATTTGTAAAAACTACAGCATGTTTTGGCTGAAGTTTTTGTTCTGTAATTGCTGAACTTCAGTAATCTTAAAGCTGAAGTTTTATCCTGTATTTGTTGATCTTCAGCATTCTTAGAGCTGAAGTTTTGTTCTGTATTTCTGTGAAGTTAGATGGCTTTAAAATATAACTTAAGACAAATTATGCTGAAGTTTTAACTAATTTTTTTTGATAATGTTTTGAAGTTAATTTTCCTACATTTAAATTTTTTGAACAGATGGCATCTACGATATCCAAAGAACCTAAAGATCCCAAAGCACCTAAAGCACCTAGAATACGTAAAGCTCCTTTAGTCACCGTTGTTGTACCTACAAAACCAGGGGAGAGATATTATGAGTTTCGAGATTAGTTTAACTGACGTGCTTACTAGAAGGGGAACCACAATTTGAAGGGTTTAATTGCAACTTTCTTGACTCCTGCACAATAGGATAAGCTGAATAATGGTACATTTCGGAATTGATAATGGTACTAAGTCCGGTTCCTTCAACTGGTGAATCACCACGTAGTCGGAATTGATAAAAAAAAAACCAATTGAACTCTTGTAATTGGAGAATCTCCTCATACACAGAGTCGTTCTAAACGTTCTACAACGGCGTTTGACGATGAATTAGTCAACACAATATGTCGTGTAAGTTTTGTTTTTTGTTTAATCTGAAGTTTTTCATACTATTTTTTACTTAATTATGGGATGTTTTATGTGATGTTTTTGTTATGTATTTTTCTCAAATTTAGCATTGTTTTTTGAGCTGAAGTTTTTTTTTTTTTGTGTGTTTTGTAAAACTACAGCATGTTTTGACTGCAGTTTTTGTTTTGTTTGTGATGAACTTTAGCACTCTAGGAGCTGAAGTTTTGTTTTGTGTTTTGTAAAAGTAAAGTACGTTTTGTATGCAGTTTTTGTTTTGTTTTTGATGAACTTCAGTATTCTTGGAGTTGAGATTGTGTTATATATTTGTAATACTACAACATGTTTTGGCTGAAGTTTTTGTTCTGTATTTGGTGAACTTCAGTATTCTTAGAGCTTAAGTTTTGGTATGTGTTTCTATTTTCTGAAATTGTTGTGCTGTTTCTATTTCTATGCTAGAGAGTTAGAAGGGAGGTTAAAAACTATGCAACAGAAGAAAGGCTCATGATCGCGAAAGAAGTTGTTCAAGAGTTTCGACAAGATGAGCGATCTGCTATTATGGACGAGGTTGTGAAAAAAGTCAAGGTAATCTTATTAATAGAGAAGTCTTTTTTTCCTGCCAATGTTATTCTTTTATTTAGAATAATCATTTTTTGTAATTTTTTATAGGAATATTTTGATGAGAAGTTTGAAAAGTTGTTTAAGATTGTCGACAAGTCAAAAGGAAGAGATGATGGCGATGCAGATTTCGAATTCATGAACTATCGACAATATTATAGGATGAACGACTCCTTCGAACCTCATTCTGATATTAATGTTGGTCATGATGGACTGCTTAAAGTCGCAGATGAAAATGTAAGAGGTGAGGAAGCAGCTCTTGAAGGCCATGTTCAAGTATTCGAGCAAGTTCAATGTGTTGAACAACAAGTTGAAGCCGAATATTAGTTGATAGATAAGAAAAGTTGCTGGATATGATGAACAGTTATCAACGGAGAATGTAGGAAGCAAGAAAGATGCAAATGATGAAGTTGTTGGCACTGAAGAACATGTATCGACTTGTGCTTTAGGTAGTCATATTGCAAAAGGCAATGTGTTTGCGGATGTAGATCATGAACCTGTTGGTACTGAAGAACACACACTGAGTAATGTGGGTAATCCTATTGGGAAAGGCAATGGGTTTGCGGAAGCATTAGCTATTTGCCAAGAACTTTTAGGTGCAGAGACACAGGAAGTTGTCACTACAGGTTTAAATATTTTCTATGTTATTATATATATATATATATCCCCACCTCCCATGAATATGCAGTGGAAGTTAAAAATAGCGGTGCTTCAATTGATACAACTCAAAAACTCTCCGATGATGCTACATTGCATGAAGATAGAGTCGAGAAAATCCTTCCGCAGAATACTCCAAGGCTCCCCGATGATGCCGCACCATTGAATGAAACTGGAGCTGCTGAGATCGACAAAGGCATGCAGTATGGCGATAGCGCAGTGGAAGGCGAATGTTAAGGTATTCTATACATAACAAATTTATTACATTTGATCCAAGTATTTATTTTCAGATTCAAATTTTACATATTTTCTTTTCTTTTTTGTGATTTTTGATGATTATTCAGAAAGACTTGATGCAGCCGAAAAAGAAATTGGTGAGCTCATTCGGCTATAAGAAAAAGGAGAAATACATCTCTTCACACCTGTTGGCTCATAGACAGGTGTGAAGTGTCTTTGTAGTATTTTTAAAATTTAGTCAGTATATTTAATATATTTTTTGCGCATGAAGATATAGGTATATCTGAGGGTAATGCAAGCGAATCCGTTGGTAAGCAAACACCATCTGTGTCGCAACACTTAGACCAGGTTGTTATTTGCTGCAATTCGATTATAAGGTATTTTTTATGCCTAATGTGTGGCTGTATCAGTTGTAATTATGTATATATTTTTCTTGTTTTTTGCATATCTCATCTGATGCATCACAACTTCTTCCAAATCCTAAGAGAAGGAAGGCTTCCAGTTCTCCTAATGTTTTGCGTGACACCAGTGATCGCTGGGTAGTACACAAGAGACTTGTTCAGAAGGTAATTCTGCTGATGTTGTTGTTGGTGAAGAGAGACAAGAATATCATGAACAGCAGGGAGTTGATCAAGTATCTGCCTCTATGGCTGTGAGTTTTTTTCCTGCTGTTGAACCGCAACAGTTTGTTACGACGGAGCAGCAGGATCAGCAAGCAAAAAGAAAACCAGCTAAAGTAGGGAAAAGGATTTGTATTGAGAGTATTTGGTTGCAATCTCCTTACGTCATTCCTAAACAAAAGGGAAGGGGGCAGATTGGAAAGCAGGAAAGACTACACGAAGGTGTCCCTTCCAGAATATCAATCAAGATAGTGGATTGATGCCGAGATTTACAGACTGGTTGAAGACGGATGCCAAGGAATATGGTTATAAGCCATTCATATTAGTTGGAATCGATATTCCAAAGTCATTCTTCACCGAGCTTGTGGACCCTACCTCTGATCTTGCGGATAAAGTAAGTTATTAAGTTTGTTTTTTGAATTGGTTTTGAACTGTATTTCCTAAAACTTCAGCCTTATGTTTGTTTTAAAGTTTTCGTACTGTAATTTGGTAAATTTTAGACTTATACATGCTTAAGTTTTTCAATTCATTTGCTAAAAGTTCATACTAAAAGATGCTGAAGTTTTTGAATGAAGTTTTTGTCATGGATTCTCTACTTTTGTAATGTGTTTTTTTCTTAACTTTAAATCAAACATACTGAAGGTTTTTAGTTTATTTCCTAACTGTAACGATCCAGCCGACCGTTTTGTGAGTTGTAGCCCCGTTCCTCGTTTGCTACTCCTTTTGTGTTTTATAGCTGTTATGTAACTTGCCGAGGTAGTTGGTTTGGGTCCGGAGATATTTCAGAATGAATTGAGATACTTAGTCTTAAGGTTGGAAGTTTAAGTTGAAAAGGTTAACCAGATGTTGACTTATGTGCAAACGACTCCGAAATGGAGTTTTGATGGTTTCGTTAACTCTGTTGGGTGATTTTGGACTTAGGAGCATGTCCGGATTGTAATTTGGAGGTCCGTAGTGGAATTAAGCTTGAAATGGCAAAAGTTGGAAATTTCGAAGTTTGAACAAAAGTGGACTTTGTGGATACCGAGCTCGGATTGGATTTTAGAGGGTTGGAGTAGGTTCTTGGTGTCATTTGTGACTTGTATGCAAAATTCAGGGTCAATCGGACGTGATTTGATGGGTTTCGTCGTTTGTAGAAGTTGAAATTTCTTAGTTTCAATAGACTTGAATTGGGGTGCGATTCATGTTTTTGATGTTGTTTGAGGTGATTTGGGGGCTTGACTAAGTTCGTATCATACTTTGGGACTTGTTGGTATAATTGGTTGAGGTCCTTGGGGGCCTCAAGTTGAATTTGGATGGTTAACGGATCGAAATGAGACTTAGTGCATTGCTGAAGCTGGGAGTCTCTGGTGTGATCGCACTTGGGAAGGATTGGCCGCAGGTGCAATGCCGTAGATGCGGCTGAATTTGCATAGATACGGAGCTGGGCTGGCCTGGGACAGGACACATGTGCGAGGGGTAAGCCATCTGTGAGCCCATCGATGCGAGCAAGGCTCCGCAGATGCGGTGTTGAGGGCGAGGTCTGTTTCCGCATAAGCGGATTTTGGGTAGCAGAAGCGCCTCCGCAGGTGTGGAACATGGAGCGCAGATGCAGGCCTTGGGGATTTAAGTGATTTCCGAAGAAGCGAATAATTTTACCGTAATTGCGATTCCACGGGTGCGGTTATTTGGCTGCAGGTGGGAAAAGCCTAGCAGTGTTTTATAAACGAGGATTCCGAGATTCTTCACCATTTTAAACATTTCAAGCTCGGGATTTGGCGATTCTTGAGAGGATTTTCGGGGCATTCCTTGAGGTAAGTCACTTGTGGTCTAATTTTTTCAATAATTGTGTTTCCCCATTGACTTTCCCACCTAGTTTGTGTGTATTTAAGGTGTTTGGGAGTTTGAGGCTAGGGTTTTGGAGAGTTTGATTTAGCTCATTGTGTGGCAATTTGGTGTCGGATTTTGGTAAATTTAATATGGTTGGACTCGTGGTTGAATGGGCTTTTGGATTTTATGACTTTTATCGATTTCGAGACGTAGGCTTGGGGGCTGGCTTTTGAGTTGACTTTTGACTTTTGATTAATAACTTAGTGTTTTTCTTATGGAATTAAATCCTTTAGCTCATGTTGATTGTATTGAACTGTTTGTGGCTAGACTCAATGCATTTGGAGGCCGATAGAGCGTGTTGGAGTAGCGATTTGCACAGTTTGAGGTAAGTAATAGTTCTAAATGTGGATCTAAGGGTATGAATCCCCGTAATATATGTTTGAGAGCCCAAGAGACTGGAGATGTTAATGACTGAGTGAGGCCGAGGGCCTGATTTTGTGAGGATATTTATGGGATCGCGCTGCACCCCGCAACATGTTTTAATAATTTATGCCATGATTGGCTTGTTATAGCGTTTGACCTTAAGGAGCCCCTCCAGAGTCCGTACATACCCCTAGTGAGCGCAGGTACTTATTGAGTGCCAGTGCCAGTGCCGAGTGCCAAGTGCTGAGTACTGAGTGCCGAGCAATTAAGAGGAATGAGAGACTGTGAGGAATGAGTGACTGCTGCTCTGAGATTTTGCACTTGATTTCATTACCGTTGTACTTCAGATGGCATATATCATTGTCATGTAAATTTCGGAGAGATATTATATCCTGTTTCAATTGAACTTGACAAGAATCAACTGTTTTGACCTTAATTGTCGAATTTGAAAGCATGTCTATCTTTCTGTTGATAGTTTTTGTAATTGAGCTATATCTGTGAAGCTCGTCACTACTTTCAGTCCATTATTTAGTCTTGTTACTTACTGAGTTTGCTGTACTCACACTACACCCTACACTTCGCGTGCAGATCCAGGTGTTTCCGGACATGGTGGGTGTTGATTTCTTTGCAGAGCTTGATCGTTTGGAGATTCCAAGGTAGCTACCTTGGCGCTCGCAGACCTTGTCTCTCCTTCCATATCTTTCTGCCTTATGTATTTAGTTTTATTCTTTCATTGATAGTATTCTAGACTTGTATTTATAGACGCTCATATAATTAGTGACGCCTAAGTTAAATAGGTCACGAGTCATGAGCAGGTTTAGTAGAGTCTTGCGGATCGGTATGGAAACGTCTATACTTATCTTCGAGAGGCTGCCGAACCCTTAGGAAACTTCACATTCTTGTATTCTTGTCGTGCGAATTGTTGATTCCGGTCAATAATTTCTGTTGTTCTATTCTCTCACAAATGGTGAGGCTACCAGACAGGACGGCTAACCACCAGTTCCACCAGCTAGGGCCACGAGTGGCGAAGGTCGAGGTAGGGGTCACAATAGGGGCAGAGGTGCAGCTCGTACAGCAGCTAGAGCAGCACCCGCATATTTACCAGTTGCTCTAGCTTAGGAGCAGGTTCCGGATGTGGTTGAGCCAGCAAGGCCAGTTGTGCCCATTGTGATTCCAACTGTTCAGGAGGCTTTGGCCCAGATATTGACTGTTTGCACTGGCCCTTCCCAGGTAGTTTCGGCTCAGGACGCACCAACCACTTCTTAAGCCGGGGGAGGTACTCATACCCATGTTGCCCGTACTCCAGAGTAGGTAGTGTAGGGACTTCAGATACCGGGGGTACTACCAGCCCAGCCGGTTGCAGCTGCTTAGGCCCAGGTGGGTCTTGTTATGACTGCTGATGAGCAGAGGATACTAGAGAGATTCGGGGGACTCTAGCCTCCAGCATTCTAAGGGGGTGAGTCTGAGGATGCCAAAGAGTTTTTGGACAGATACCAGCAGATTCTTCGCATGACAGGTATTCTGGAGACTAGTAGGATCTCATTCACTACTTTTCAATTTATTGGTGCTGCCTTCAGATGGTGGGAGGCTTGTGAGAGGCGCAGACCATTCGCTGCAGCACCACTTACATGGCGTGAGTTCTCTGTTCTTTTCTTGGAGAAGTTCGTGCCATAGTCTCCCATGGAGGAGCTGCGTAGATAGTTTGAGCAGCTACGTTGGGATGGCATGTTCGTGACCCTGTACGAGATGAGGTTTTCTAAGTTGGCTCGTTGTGCAGTTTGGTTAGTTCCCATGGATAGGGAGAGGGTCAGGAGGTTCATTGATGGCCTCACATATCAGTTGCGGTTGCTTATGACTCAGGAGAGGGTATTTGGTGCTACTTTCGATGAGGTGGTCGATATTTCACGATAGATAGAGATGGTCCGTAGTCAGGAGCGTGAGGATATGAAGGCCAAGAGGCCTCGAGGTTCGGGTGGTCCTTGTGGTGTTCCTTCTGGGGGACAGCCTTACCACAGCAGGGGTCGTCCTTATAGGCCCACTCAGATGGCTCGTCCAGTTTACTGTGGTGCATCATCCAGTCATGGTTCATACAGTTCTCGTCAGAGTTAGCACTCAGTGCCCTTCCAGCTTAGAGTTCGTCCTTTGCTTCTTCAGTTCAGGGTTCATCTGCACCAGATGCTTCTAGCGGGTATTCTGGTTCTCGGGGCCCGATTCAGTCCCCACCACCACCACTTCCTGGGAGTTGCTTCGAGTGCGGGGAGTTTGGGCATATGTGGAGGCAGTTTCCTCGTCGTCCGGGAGGTCCAGTGCAGTTGGAGTCAGACTGCGACTTCCCCACCCCTTACTTCACCACCCACCCAGCCACCTTGGGGTGGGGCTCAATCAGCTAGGGGTCGCCCAAGAAGGGGAGGCTGATCAGGTGGTGGTCAGGCCCGATTCTATGCTATTCCTGCAAGGCTAGATGCAGTTGCTTCAGATGCAGTGATCACAAGTATTATCTCAGTATGTCACAGGGATGCTTTTGTATTATTTGGTCCCTAGTTCCACTTATTCGTATGTATCATTGTTTTTCCTCATTATCTAGATGTGCCCTGTGAGTCTTTAGCTTCATCTATTCATGTATCTACGCCAGTGGGCGACACCATTGTTGTGGATCGTGTATATGAGTTGTTGTAGTGTCAATTTGGAGATTGGAGACTAGAGTTGATCTCTAATTGCTTAGTATGGTTTATTTCGACGTGATCTTGGGTATGGATTGGTTGTCTCCATGTCATGTTGTTCTGGATTGTCACGCTAAGACCGTAACATTGGTGATGCCGGGGTTGCCAAGGATTGAGTGGAGAGGCTCTCTAGATTATATTCCCAGCAGAGTGATTTCATATTTGAAGGTCTAGCTGATGGTTGGGAAGGGTTGTTTATCATATTTGGCCTTTGTGAGGGATGTTGGTGCTGATACTCTCACTATTAATTCTATTCCGGTGGTGTGAGACTTTTCGGATGTGTTTCTTGTAGACCTCCCGGGCATGCCGCCCGACAGGGATATTGACTTTGGTATTGACTTGGTGCCGGGCACTCAGCCCATTTCTATTTCTCCGTATTGTATGGCACCAGCTGAGTTGAAGGATCTAAAAGAGCAGCTTCAGGAACTCCTTGATAAAGGGTTTATTAGGCTTAGTCTGTCGCCTTGGGGTGCACCGGTTCTGTTTGTGAAGAATACGGATGGTACAACACGGATGTGCATCGACTATAGGCAGTTGAACAAAGTTACAATCAAGAACAAGTATCCTTTGCCACGCATTGATGATCTATTTGACTAGCTTCAGGGAGCGAGGGTGTTCTCTAAGATTGATTTGAGGTCTGGGTATCAGATCGGGTACGCAGTTTCGGAGAGCCGTGCAGTGAGAGTTGGGCACCCAGGTTGAGTTAAGTGCAGCATATCACCCTCAGAAGAACATATAATCCGATCACACTATTCAGATATTGGAGGACATGCTACGCGCTTGTGTCATTAATTTCATGGGTTCTTGGGATCAGTTTCTGCGGCTCGTGGAGTTTGCCTACAACAACAACTACTAGTCGAGCATTCAGATGGCTCCGTATGAGGCTTTGTATGGGAGACAGTATCGATCTCCCGTGGGTTAGTTTGAGCTTGGGGAGGCTAGACTATTGGGTACTGACTTGGTTCAGGATGCTTTGGACAAGGTTAAGTTAATTCAGGATCGGCTTCGCACGGCGCAGTCTTGATAGAAGAGTTATGCTGATAGGAAGGTTCGTGATGTTACTTTCATGGTTGGGGAGAAGGTACTGCTCAAGGTTTCACCCATGAAGGGTGTTATGAGGTTCGGGAAAAAAGGCAAGTTTGAGTCTACTATATATTGGGCCGTTTGAGGTGCTTCAGAGGATCGGAGAGGTGGCTTACAAGCTTGCCTTGCCACCTAGTTTGTCGAGTGTGCATCTAGTGTTTCATGTTTCTATTCTCCGGAAGTATGCCGGCGATCTTTCTAATGTTTTGGATTTCAGCACGGTTAAGTTGGATGGTGATTTGACTTGTGACGTGGAGCCGGTGGCCATTTTGGATCGGCAGATTTGGAAGTTGAGGCCAAAGGACATAACTTCAGTGAAGGTGTAGTGGAGAGTTCAGCCAGCTGAGGAGGCTACTAAGAAGATCGAGGAGGAGATGCGGATGAGATATCCACACCTATTTGAGACTCCAGGTACGTTTCTAGACCCTTTCGAGGACGAACGTTTGTTTAAGAGAGGGAGGATGTAATGACCCGACCAGCCATTTTGTGAGTTGTAGCCCTGTTCCCCCATTTACTGCTTGTTTTGTGCTTTATAACTGTTATGCAATTTGCCGGGGTAGTTGGTTCAAGTCCGGAGAGATTTCGAAATGAATTGAGACACTTAGTCTCAAAGTTGGAAGCCTAAGTTGAAAAGGTTGACCGGATGTTGACTTATGTGTAAACGACTCCGAAATGAAGTTTTGATGGTTCCGTTAGCTAAGTTGGGTGATTTTGGACTTTGGAGCGAGTCCGGATTGTGAATGGAGGTCCGTAGTGGAATTAGGCCTGAAATGGTGAAAGTTGAAATTTGAAAGTTTGACCGAAAGTGGACTTTGTGGATACTGGCTCGGATTGGAGTTCTGGGGGTTGGAGTAGGTCTGTGGTGTCATTTGTGACTTGTGTGCAAAAGTTAGGGTCAATCGGACGTGATTTAATGGGTTTCAGCATCGTTTGTAGGAGTTGGAATTTCTTAGTTTCAATAGGCTTGTACTGGGGTGCGATCGTGTCATTAATGTTGTTTGAGGTGATTTGGGGACTCGACTAAGTTTGTATCGTATTTTGGAACTTGTTAATATAATTGGTTGAGGTCCCGGGGGCCTCAAGTTGAATTCGAATGGTTAACGGATCAAAATAAGACTTAGTGCATTGGCGAAGTTGGGAGTTTCTGGTGTGATCGCACCTGCGAGGGATTGGCCGTAGGTGCAATGCCGCAGATGTGGCTGGATTTGCATAGGGGCGTAGTTGGGCTGGCCTGGGGCAAGATACAGGTGCGAAGGGGTAATCACATCTGCGAGCCCGCGCAGATGCGGCGTTGAGGGGCAAGGTCTGTTTCCGCAGAAGCGGATTGTGGGCCACAGAAGTGACTCCGCAGGTGCGAAACCTGGAGCATAGATGCCGGCCCTGGGGATTTAAATGATTTTCGCAGAAGCAGATGACTTTTCCGCCAAAGCAGTTCCGCATGTGTAGTTATTTGGCCAAAGGTGCGAAAAGCCTGGGCAGTGTTTTATAAACGAGGGTTCTGATATTTTTCACCATTTTAAAAATTTCAAGCTCGGGATTTGGCGATTCTTGAGAGGATTTTCGGGAGATTCCTTTAGGTAAGTCACTTGTGGTCTAATTTATTCAAGAATTAAGTTTCCCCATTGATTTTCCCACCTGGTTTGTGTGTATTTAAGGTGGAATTAGGGAGTTTGAGGCTAGGGAATTGGAGAGTTTGATTTGGGGATTTGGGTGGCGATTTGGTGTCGGATTTTGGTAAATTTGGATTGGTTAGACTCCTGGTTGAATAAGCTTTTGGGTTTAATGACTTTTATCGGAATTTGAGATGCGGGCCTGGGGGTCGGGTTTTGAGTCAACTTTTCATTTTTGATTCATAACTTAGTTTTTTCTTATGGAATTAAATCATATAGCTCGTGTTGTTTATATCGAACTGTTTGTGGCTAGATTCGAGGCATTTGGAGGCCGATTCTTGAGGCAAGAACGTGTTGGAGTAGGGATTTGCACGGTTTGAGGTAAGTAACAGTTCTAAATGTAATTCTAAGGGTATGAAACCCCATAATATGTGTCATGTGATTGGCTTTGAGGTAACGCACATGCTAGGTGACGGGTGTGTGGGCGTGCATCGTAGGAATTATTACTTGGTCAATTCCATGGAACTGAATAGTTGAAAAATATGTTGTTATCAGTATATTCTCCATGTTTTATAGAAATTGAACTGAAAATCATGTTAGAAGGAAAATTTAGACTATGTGTTGGCAATGTAGGACCCACAAAGGTCGTGTACATGTTGAATTATCTGCGAAATTGCTATTTTGTACTCAGCCACAGTTTTACTTGCATATTACATCTTAGTCTCTGTCTCTCATTATTGATACATTATATCGTTGTTGTTTGGGCTGATAATCATGATTACTGAGAGCCTGAGAGACTAGAGAGGTTGATGACTGAGTGAGGCCGAGGGCCTGATTTTGTGAGGATATTTATGGGATCGCGCTGCACGTCGCAGCATGTTTTATTAATTTATACCATGACTAGCTTGTTATGGCGCTTGGGCTGAAGGAGCCCCTACGGAGTCTGTACACACCCCCAATAAGCACATGTACCTACTGAGTGCGAGTGCCTAGTGCCGAGTGCCAAGTGCCGAGTGCCGAGCGATTGAGAGGAATGAGAGGCTGTTAGGTTGGAGTGTATGGGAGGACTGAGTGACTGCTGCTCTGAGATTTTGCTCTTGATTTCATTATTGTTGTACTTCAGCTGGCATATATCATTGTCATGTAAATTTCGGAGAGATATTATATCCTGTTTCAATTGAACTTGACAAGAATCAACTAGTTTGACATTAATTGTCGAATTTGAAAGTATGCCTATCTTTCTATGTTGAAAGTTTTTGTAATTGAGCTATATCCATGAAGCTCGTCACTACTTTCAGTCCATTATTTAGTCTTGTTATTTACTGAGTTCATTGTACTCACGCTACACCCTGAACTTCGTGTGCAGATCTAGGTGTTTCCGGACACGGTAGGTGTTGATTTCTTTGCACAGCTTGATGTTTGGAGATTCCAATGTAGCTGCCTGGCGCTCGCAGACCTTGTCTCTCCTCCTTTATCTTTTCGCCTTATGTATTAGTTTTAGTCGTTCATAGACAGTATTCTAGACTTGTGTTGTATAGACGCTCAGTACTCAGTGACACCCCGATGTTGGGAATTTCCATATTTCTATCCAATTTTTGAGAATTTTGATGCTTTAAACCTGTGTTATTTATATTTTCATTCAAAAGTGTTGGAGGTATTTTAAATGTGTCGGCTTTCCTAGTACCACGATAGACGCCATCACGACTGGCTAGGTTTTGGGTTGTGACACTAATACTTCATACTTATGCATGCTGAAGTTTTTTGTTCATTACCTAAACTTATTTTTTACTCTGAATTATATCGTGGTTAAGTTCATATATTTTATTTTGTTGTTGTTCATATGTAGCATATTGAAGTGGGCGTATATTTCTTCCGCAAAAAATATTGCTATCACCTTCCAAGTTATCCAAAATCAAAATGTGCAGTAAGAAATTTACTTTTTGATCAGTATATGACTAAGTTGGCTAGTGTTCATCCTTCAAATGAATAGCAAGAGAAAATTAGAATAAGGAAGGAAAAGAGAATGGAAGAGAAAAGAAAAATGAAAGAGAAAAAGAGCAAATCAAAGAGAAAGCAGGCTGTCAAAAAACAGGTGATTGAAGAAGCTGTGGATTATGAAGAAAAAGTGGAGATTGAGGAACTTACTGAGTTTACCTGGTTTACTGAAGAATAAACTGATTAAAAGGTGGCCAACTATGTAAGAGGAATTAACCTTTCATGTGGTATCTCATGGGCATCTGCCGAAAAAGTATTTTTTCCATTTCGACTTAAGCCAAGTGCTAGCTAGTCATCTACACACTACTTTCTTGGAATTCTGCACTTTCGTACCAAAACTATATATGTATATGATTCCTTGAGCAATTCACCATATGAGCAAGCGGTTGAACATGTCTAAAATTATGCCCGGTAGATCCCACACTTGCTCAAGTGCTTGAATTTTGCCACACACAATAAAGCTTATCGGGAAAATCTTGCGGAAGGTTTTACGATTAAGTGGATGAACACACCCCTACAGGAGAACAAGTACGTGTTTGGCATATGTTTACCATGCATCTTATCTTTATCTTTTTTTCTTTTGTGTTATATTGTTAACTAATCTTCAATTTTTTCATGTTCTTTTTGTAGTATTAATTGTGGTATATTTGCTCTTAAGTACCTTGAGATACGGTTGAAGCAAGATGATGTCTTCAAATTCAAACAAAGTGATGCGTTGACATTCAGGAGAGAAATGACTTCCTATCTTTGGGCTCATGTAAAGTGGAAAGAAGATAATGGTTATGAAACTCCGAAAAAGCAACTAGGACATGACTATAGAGAATATGAAGACACTCTATGTGAATTTTTTCGATAGAGGGAATAAATTGTAAATGAAAAACAATTTCTTTTTGTTATTTTTTCAATGATGTAAGTCAAAACAAAATTGGATTTGTGAATATACATTATTTTTTGTTAATTATGTGATGTCTATCTTTTCAATTTTTGTTCTCTTCGCGTTAATTAGTCTGAAGTCGTCTTGGATTGTATCAAATACTTTTGTCTCTTTTATTATGAACTTAAGCATGTTTTGTGCAACCTCAGCATGTTTAACTTCAGCACGCATTAGCAAAAACTCATTAGAAAATTACATACGACAAGATAAAAAGATAAGCATGCTTAGTCTAAAGTTTCAGCAAATGAACTAAAAAACTTCTGCTTGTTTAGACTGAAGTTTCGGATAAAACTCATGATAAAACTGTTGACTGTAGGACAAAACTTCAGCATGTTTTGGTATGAAGTTTTAGCAAATGAACTAAATAACTTCAGCATCCATTAGCATAAAGTTTTAGCTTCAATGTGAAACAACTTCATGCTACATTAGCATGAAGTTTTAGCTTCAGCATGTTTGGTGTGAAGTTAGGAAATGAACAAAAAAACTTTAGCTTGGATAATTTTGAAGTTAAGCAAAAACTCAATGGAAAATTACTTACTGTCGGAGAAAACTTCAGCATGTTCAGTCTAAAGTTTTAGCAAATGAACTAAATAACTTCAGCATGTTTAGTCTGAAGTTTTTAGGGAAAAACTCATTGCTAAACTGCAGACTGCAGGACAAAACTTTAGGATGTTTTGGTATTTTTTAACTTGAAACTTATCTTTTTTGTATTTACAGCTACTTTTTGTCTTTTACCACCTACTTCATTTTACATTTAATTTGTCTGACCATATAGTAAATGACTTGAAAAGTTACTTTTGCATTTACAAATAGTAAATGAAGTCTTTCAATTTGATTATGTGAAAACTTTGGCTTTTCAGGCTGAAGTTATTTTTTTACTATAGAAAAATTGTGGACTTATTAGGTTGAAGTTACATTTCTTTTTGAATTACCACTTACTTGTTGTCTTTTACCACCTACTTATCTTGTTACATTCAATTTCTCTGAACGTAAAACAACAAAGAGACCTGAAAAGTTACCTTTGACTTTGTAGATATTAAATTGATTAGAAGCACACCTTGGCTATATTAACAACTCTTCACTTGAAAATTTCATAGTCATCCATAGATTTCTATCATATTTCTTTAAATTTATATTCATCCATAGCCTTGTAGCTTTTTTAAAGAAACAATGTCTTATGCTAGCGGAAGTAGGAAGCTTACAATGGATGAACTTATGCAGAAAAGGGAGTGTTTAAAGTCTGATTGGAATAATAATGTACCAATGGCTAATCTTATGCAGAAATTGGATCAAATAAAGACTGGTTGGGAAAGAATCAGACCACAGTTTTTTGCCGATGAATCATTCCATAACAGGATGAACCTTGAATGCAGTTATGAAGGTTATTCAACCTCATTCGACAAGGTTGCCAGCAGTTTGATTCTTTTAAGTTTCCCATCAGGGACGACTATGCTGTCACGATCCAAAATCCACTATGTGATTTACCAATTAAATTACTCATTTTAGTATTTTGAAATCATAGTTTTTCCTTATTTGAACATTATAAACTAGAATTTACAAGGTAAATGAAAATATTTACATGAACCAAAATAATGAATAACACAAAAGAACCCTCAAAACCCAATGTCACGAGTGCATGGGCATTTTCTAAGAAGCACAACAGCAATACAACATCTGTCTAGAATACAAATAAGACAGGATAAAATGGTTAGTACGATGGAGACTCGGTGGAATGCGATGCGTAGCCCGAGTTGCAGCTCACGTAAAGTCTCCTCAACAGATGCACCTACGTGCCAAGATGATCATCCAATCAACCTGTCAGATCCTGCACTTTTAGTACAGAATTGCAGCATAGTACGTAAATCAACGCATACCCAGTAAGTATCTAGCCTAACCTCAGGGAAGTAGTGACGAGGGGTCGACATCAACACTTACAAAAGGTCCAATAAAGCAATATAATAAAACATAAGCAGATATGAGGCATACGGCAATGATGGGGTAAGTCTTTAGGTTACATAATCCTCCAATTTCATCTTTCAAACCATAAATTCTAAATCTTGCATTCTACCTAAATAGCTCAGAAAAATGTCAAGTGTTATTATCAAATAAGTAAGGAATACCATATAAAATGTCGGGTATCAGTGGAAGGTTTATCTCGTGAACATTCTGACTACTAGCGTATAACACACGATTCCGCCGAGGTCGTTCGGTCCGATCCAGAATAATGTGTACACTGCCGAGGGACATGCGCACGATCCATTAATGCATCTAACTGCCGAGGCGTTTGGCCCGCTCCACCAGAAAAAGGAAGAAAGTTACCTAATTACGAGACACGAGTTTACAATACATCACAGGAGCATAAAATGAATATAATTTTTGCTATTTCTCAAATAACTTGCCCAAATTTCAAAGTGCTAAGGCTTGGCCTAGTGTGCATATATTTATTGCTAAATCGATTTCAATTATAACTTCAATTAATTAAGCCATCAGAGTGAGTTCAAGTAATTCAAATATTACATGTTGAGATCCTAATTCTACCCGGACATAAACATGCTTTAGCTACGTACGGACTCTCGTCACCTCGTGCACACATAGCACCCACAACTAGTTGCACATAACAATAATTATCACCTAGGGGGTAGTTTCTCCCTCACAAGGTTAGACAGGAGACTTACCTTGCTCCGAAGTTCCTTAACAGGCTCCAAAGCCTCTCTACCACCTCAAACCGATGCCCGTCGATTCAAAACTAGTCAAACAATCTAATACCCATAGTTAATCAATTTAAACAATTCCCAACTCCGCTCGAAAAGTCGATAAAGTCAACCCTCAGGCCCACGTGCACGGACTCCAAAAATTTTCGAAGATAAACTTTACTTACAACACAATGAACTAAAATATATAACTTATTCCAAATTCCATGTCCAATTTCGTTGTCAAAATCCAAAAATACGAATTTTCTAGGTTTTCTACCAAAATCCCAATTTCTACAAATTCTCATGCTTAAATCCACATATAAACCATGTATTTAGCTCACAATGTGAAGAAATCACTTACCCCTTATAGCTGATGAAGATGGCACTCCAAAAGTACTCCAAAATTGGCTCCCATGGACGAAATGAAGTGGTAATGAGCCAAACCCTCATTTTAAAGAAACACACTGCCCAACCCGACCTTCACACCTGTGGTCCAATAGTCGCTTCTATCGCTCTGCACCTGCAGAAAATCCATCACTCATGTGGCGCCAACTCACCCAGCAGCCTTCGCTTTTGCGGCAAAAATAGTGCTTCTGCAGTTCTGCTTCTGCGCTCACGCGCCTGCGTGCCAAAGTCTGCTTCTGCGGCTCCAGGCCTTCTTGGCCATTTCTTCTTCTGCGATCTCCCCTCCGCATCTACAGCTTCGCAGGTGCGGAGTTTTCCTCGCACCTGCGCTCCTGCCCAACTCGCCCAGAACCGCTTCTGTGACCTTCTTGGCCGCTTCTGCAGCTCTGCACCTGCGGCCAAAACCACATAGGTGCGGTTACACTAGATGCCAGCTGCTTCAGCATTCCTCCCAAGTCCAAACTCAATCCGTTTTCAAACCGACTCGCACGCGAGGCCCCCGGGACCCCATCCAAACATACCAACACATCCCAAAATACAATACGAACTTAGTTGTACCTTCACCTCACATCAAACAACACTAATCGCTACACAATTCAAGCTTAATGAACTCTAGAACTTCAACTTCTACATTCGACGCGAAACCTATCAAATCAAGTCCGATTGACCTCAAATTTTGCACACAAGTCATAATTGAACTTACGGACCTACTCCCACTTTCGGGATCGGAATCCGACCCCAATATCAAAAAGTCCACTCCCGGTCAAACTTCCCAAAATCATCCAAATTCCAATTTTCGCTAATTGACGCCGAAATGACCTACGGACCTCCAAATCGACATCTGGACACGCTCCTAAGACCAAAATCATTATTCAAACCTGTTGGAACATTCAAATTCCGATTCCGAAGTCCTTTACTCAAAAGTCAAACCTTAGTCAATTCTTCCAACTTAAAGCTTTCAAAATTAGAATTTTCTTTCCCAATCAACTCTGAACATCCCGAAATTCAATTCTGACCACGCGTACAAGTCGTAGCACATGAAGTGAAGCTACCCAAGGCCTCAAATAGTCGAGCGACGCGCTAGAGCTTAAAACGACCGGCCGGGTCATTATATTCTCGCTCACTTAAACATATGTTCGTCCTCAAACGTGCTAAGAATTGCTTCGGAGTTGTCCAAAATTACTATTTAGCACTTCGTGCACTTACCCGTGCCACCATGTTCCAACTCTCGCAATACTTCCACAACAAAAGAGACGTGTAGAAACTCATAACCACCTGCCGAATCCGTAATTCATGGAGTTTTTCCTCCTGACCAGAACCATTACCTCATTCTGAACTGAATAACGATATCTTCTCTTAAATGTACCTTATATAAATTTGATTGCACAAATTCTAGGTCCAATACTCTTGTCTCACCCAGTACAAACTGCTCGGGCAATAAGCCACCTCAGACACTGCCAAAAATCTCATATGACGCCTACAATGCGCCAACAAGCTACAAACTCAAATGCGATACATAAGGAAAAATGAACTCCGAAAAGGACTACCTAGCCCACGTAATGTATAAAATGGCCGAATAAATGCTATGAACTTACCTCAGGGATGAAAACAAGACACACAAAGAGTGTAAGAAACTACGCTCAACATCTCGTTGTTGCAGCGTGACCCCATCCAACGTGACACTGTTGCGGCGTGCAACCCGATCCACATAATATGCCCGTGGCGGCATGCCACCGGATCGGCACATAACAATCAAGAAGAAAACACACATCAAGCTGCAACGCTCACACTTACGAAGTACTCGAATATTGACCAGAGGCATGCCAAGTACATAATACCAATCCTAGGGAGACGGATAGCGCCATACGCTATGAAAAAGCCAGCCACAACTAAGGTGCAATAAATGACCTGCATCTCGGGAGCCATCCTACTCACATAACACCACCAGCTACACGGGACCTCAACACGTGTGCGAATAATCAAACCGCCTCACAACCCACATGGCATAATAGAGATTTACATGGAATAGCTGACGAGGGAAATAACATCCAATGTCCGACAACTCCTTCGTAAGTAATGCCATAACGAACGAACATGTCCGACCTGACGTTGGGCACACATTCACATTAGTCCCACCAACGGACCTCAAAGCAATTTCGATCACACCATACTGGCCCAATAACCTTCCAAGGATTCACAATGGCCCTATTCATGACAGATAAGAACAATCGTCACATCCGAAATAAACTCACACGGTCCACAAACCAAGGAATAGAATTCCAGGCATAAACTCTCGCATTAACGATAGTACCATAATCTTCATACTTGGTTTCCAATCTTTAACAATCAAGTGACTAATATGTCATACTTATACAATTTTCCCCGTGAGATATTCTCCCACAACCTTTTGCACCAGGTAGTAAAGCCTGCACATCCATACCACCAATCGTACTAATTCTGCAAAACAAATCAAGAATCCGTAGATCAATACACAAAGCCTCTTACACAAAACTCCATTCTCAGGCGACCCTAAGATAACGCCAGCTTACTCCAAACATCAAAATTCTTCCCTAATCATCCGAGCTTCTGACATTCTTATCAACACGAAACCGCAACCTTGATCCTCAACTTCCAATTCCCATGCCGCTCACAGCACCCATCACACTGCTACGCGAGAATTTTACAAGAATTCATCATAACCCCTGAATTACCAGTAGAATAACACTTCATTGGCTAGAAATCTTTCACTGAGCTCATTTCAAAAGAGCCAATGCAACACACAACTGAATTTCCGAACTCGTAGAAAATACAAATCTCATGTTATGATCTAAACCGCCATGACTCCTCCGGAATCCATTTACACCACAAGGCCATTTGAATCAAATACCTCACAGATCAATCAAGTTGTGGTGGCTGCCAAACATGGACATACAACCACAAACCACATGTATAACTTCACACACTGAAGGAACTGATCTTTTCCATAATCATGTTGGTTTCGCCATTACTAACTGACCCAACCTCTTTCAATTTACCCTTGACTTGACTTAGAAATATAATAGCTGTATTCACAACATAACGAACTCAATCCGCACTCATCCCAAGTGATCCGAATCGCGAGACCACACTGTCTCAACACCCATGAATCATCTCATACCTCCTTACGCGCACAATAGCATCTCCTACTGGTGCACCCAATCTGCAAGACCTTCCGCGAGTCTGAAGCTATTCCTTCCTTTCCTCTAATACTGCACTTTAATTCTTGAACCCACTAGGACCGTTGTCGAGAGTCACCCACTCTGACTTGGTCTTGAAGATAACCAAACTCCAACGCTCTACTAGCACATGAACACCTTCTCGAAGAAGCAACCGGCTGAATTCTTTTCCTCGTACATCACATCCACACAAAAAAAACAAAAAAACATAAACTATGTTCCCAAAACCTGCACATGAATCGACAAGACGGAATATAGTGCACATCTATCAATTTCCTTGCTCGAATTACTCCTGATGTTTTCTTTCCTTATTCATAGATAATCCACCAACACACCGATAATCAGAAACCGCACAAGCAGACAAGCACGTGATCCAATCATAGATGGTGGGGCTCCCCCACTTAGCTTAAGCTACCATCACATAATGTAAAGCCTACAATGGTTCCTTCTTCTCAATTACCATGATCTCATACCGTTAACCCGCCAAATTTCTCGAAGTCTTTTGTTAATCTTTTCATGAACATTCTGAATCATCAATCAAAACCACATATTCGGCCCCTTACCGGATAGCAAATAGTATTCTTTGCAGAAGCTTCGTCAACATCACGCAACCGCTAACCTGCCCAAAGGAGATAACCACCTAAGGAATTCCATACCGACATCTTCCAACGGCACTGCACCGGTTACAACTACCACAAAATCAGTAAACTCTCCTGAGCCCATGCTCGCCCTCCAAATGTATAAGTCTGTTCCTTCCCCATTGACATCAACTGAAAGTTCAACAATGCCTTCTGAAATCAAGTAATATTGCATATGAAACGATAAATCAATCTTCACACCCCTCTTCATTTCAAGCAAACTCCTTTCTGCCATACTCAATCTTTCTTTGTACAGTGACCATCATTCCAAATAAAATGTGTAGACTAAATCACCTTCCATCAGGACTCCCAAACCGTTCTATACTTTCAAGCTACATGGCTATCCTACCACAGAGTCCATATGCTAATTTGCCACTCTTACTTCGTTTAAACCATCTCCTTTAAGCAACTTCTCAATATCAACTTTTCATACTTGACATGCTAGTACTTCAACCACGCAAAACACATCCCGCCATGTCCTTCCTCATACTTCGCTGCCCAAATATTGCATCAAATCAAAAATCCATCTTTGTAGCACCGGAACAAATAAATTGTTACCGACTCTAAGCCTCTTCGAAGATCATCTTTCTCGAGCCATCAACATTAAAAATACCAATTCGATTCTGCACCGCTACACACCGCTATCTCTGATAACCACCCCTCAGGTACAATTTCACAGCACCCTGCCCAGAAGGCAAAATCAAAGGAGACCATAACACCAGCAAATTGTAAAGCGTTCAAACAAGGACGACGACCCCGCATCAGAATGAAAATTCAACCACGCTCAAAAATACCAAGTCTTGTTACTCCATCGACCAAGGCCTAAACATCTATAGTCCGATTACCTTTCCTTTGCTTGAACTAAATGTTGAACCCTTAAATCATGCACTGAGAAATCATACTTTCAAGATATTCACTGCCTCGACATATCAACAAATACCTTACCATTACACCAACATTGTGCGATAACAACGCATAAACATCGTAGCAATCTGTGCACAGTCTTGAAACCATATGAAATACAGATACTGAGCTAGAACAAAAGAACATCCTTTCGCAAGGCAACGATAATAGCCTACCAGAACACCTAGGGAAAACATCCTGCACCACGTCTGTAGTACCACTACAACTCCTCGATACCCAAGTGATAACAAGCGCTTCACGTCGCATGAGATTGAGTAGGAAGGGAATAAAGGCAAAGCCTCAATGGAATCAAATTGCACGATGAGAAATCAAGAAGGGAAGTGCTCCTAACAGTCCTGCAACCTCTCGAATATAAGTACAAACGTCTCCGTACCGATCCGAAAGACTCTACTAGACTTGCTAATGACTCGTGAGACCTAAGTGAACCTAACGCTCTGATACCAAGTTGTCACGACCCAAAATTCACTATAGATCGTGATGGCGCTTAACGCTGCCGTCAGGCAAGCCAACGGTGATTTACCAATTTAATTACTCATATTAGTATTTTAAAATCATAATTTTTCCTTAATTGAACAGTATAAAATAGAATTTACGAGGTAAATGAAAATATTTACACGAACCAAAAAAATGAATAACCCGAAAGAAGCCCCAAAACCCGATGTCACAAGTGCATGAGCATTTTTTAAGAAGTACAACAACAATACAACATCTGTCTAGAATATAAATAATACAGGATAAAATGATTTGTATTATAGAGACACGGTAGACTGCGATACGTAGTCCGAGTTGCAGCTCACGTAAAGTCTCCTCAACAGATGCGCCTACGCGCCAAGATGATCATCCAATGAACTTGTCAGATCCTGCACATTTAGTGCAGAAGTGCAGCATGAGTACGTAAATCAACGCGTACCCAGTAAGTATCTAGCCTAAACCTGGAGAAGTAGTGATGAGGGGTCGACATCGACACTTACTAAAGGTCCGAGAAAGCAATATAATAAAACATAAGCAGATATGAGGCATACGGCAATGATGGGGTAAGTCTGTAAGTTACATAATCTTCCAATTTCTTCTTTCAAAGCATAAATTTTAAATCTTGAATTCCACCTTAACAACTCGGAAAAATGTCAAGTGCCATTATCAAATAAGTAAGGAATACCATATAAAATACCGAGCATCAGTGGAAGGTTTAACTCGTGAACATTCGGGCTACTAGCGATATAATGCACGATTTCGCCGAGGTCGTTAGGCCCGATCCAAAATAATGTGCAACTTCCGATGGACATGCGGCACAATCCATAGATGCATCTATATATTGCGAGGCTTCGGCCCCCTCCAAAAGAAAAAGGAAGGAAGTTACAAAATTACGAGACACATGCTCACAATACATCACAGGAGCATAAAATTAATATAATTTTTACTATTTCTCAAATAACTTGCCCAAATTTCAAAGTGTTAAGGCTTGGCCTAGTGTGCATATATTTATTTCTAAAATAATTTCAATTATAACTTCAATTAATTAAGCCAACAGAGTGAATTCAAGTAATTCAAACATTACATGATGAGATCCTAAGTCTACCCAGACATAAACATGCTTTCGCTACGTACGGACTCTCGTCACCTCGTGCGCACATAGCACCCACAACTAGTTGCACATAACAATAATTACCACCTGGGGGTAGTTTCCCCTTCAAAAAGTTAGACAGGAGACTTACCTCGCTCTGAAGTTCCATAACCGACTCCAAAGCCTCTCTAACACCTCAAACCGATGCCCGTCGATCTAAAACTAGTCAAACAAGCTGCAAACCAATCAAAATATACTCTAATAGCCATAATTAACCACTTTAATCAATTCCTAACTCCGCTCGAAAAGTCGATAAAGTCAATCCTCGGGCCCACGTGCCCAGGTTCCGAAAGTGTTCGAAGATAAACTTTACCCACAACACCACAAACTAATATATATAACTTATTCCAAATTTTATGTCCAATTTCGTGGTCAAAATCCAAAATATACCAGTCTTTCTAGGTTTTCTACCAAAATCCCAATTTCTACAAATTCCCATGCTTAAATCTACATATAAACCATGTATTTAGCTCACAATGTGAAGAAATCACTTACCCCATGATAGTTGATGAATATGGCACTCCAAAAGTGCTCCAAAATTGGCTCCCATGGACGAGATGAAGTGGGATTGAGCCAAACCCTCGTTCTAAAGAAACACACTGCCCAACTCGACCTTCGCACCTGCGGAAAATCCATCACATGTGCGGCTCTAACTCACCCAACAGGATCCGCTATTGCGGCCCAACTAGCGCTTCTGCGCTTCTGCATCTACGAGCAAGTGCTTCTGCGCTCACGCACCTACGTGCCAAAATCCGCTTCTGCATCCCCAGGCCTTCTTGGCCAGTTTCGCTTCTGCGATCTCCCCTCCGCATCTGCGGCTTCGCAGGTGCGGACATTTCCTCACACCTGCGCTTCTGCCCAACTCACCCCGAACTTCTTCTGCAACCCTCTTGGCCGCTTCTGCGGCTCCGCATCTGCGGCCAAAACCTCACAAGTGCGGTTACACCATATGCCAACTGCTTCAGCATTACTCCCAAGTCCAAACTCGATCAATTTTCAATTCGACTCGCACCCGAGGTCCCTAAGACCCCGCCAAAACATACCAACACATCCCAAAGTACAATACTAACTTAGTTGAACCTTCACCTCACATCAAACAACGCTAAGACCACTAATTGCACCCTAATTCAAGCTTAATGAACAATAGAACTTCAACTTCTACATTCGACACCGAAACCTGTCAAATCAAATCCGCTTGACCTCAAATTTTGCACACAATTCATAATTGACCTTACAGACCTGATCCTACTTCCAGGATCAGAATCTAACCCCGATATCAAAAACACCACTCCCGGTCAAACTTCCCAAAATCATCCAATTTCCAACTTTCGCCAATTGACGCCTAAATGACCTACGGACCTCCAAATTGTCATCCGGACACGCTTCTAAGACCAAAATCATCATACGAACCTGTTGGAACCTTCAAATTCCGATTCCAAAATCGCTTTCTCATAAGTGAAACCTTAGTCAATTTTTCCAACTTAAAGCTTTCGAAATTAGAATTTTCTTTCCCAATCAAATCCGAACTATCTGAAATTCAAATTTCAACCACACGTACAAGTCGTAGCACCTGAAGTGAAGCTACCCAAGGCCTCAAACTACTGAACGTCACGCTAGATCTCAAACGACTGGTTGGGTCGTTACATTACAAGATGGAAAATAGCTTGAAGAGTCTTCCTTATCTTATGGATAGTGTAATAATTGAACAAAATCAGTTGCGTGATCAATTCAACAAGTTGAAGTGCGATCTCATGGGACTTAGTGGTGGTTTGCCCGAGTATCCTATAATTATCTCTGATTCGGATGATGATGAGATATATCGAGAAATTGAGGAGTACTATTCTGATGATGGTGGTGATGCTTAGTTTTTTAATCCTTTTTTATGTTTTTCTTCTGTATTTTGGTTAATGTTTTTTATGGCTCTTCTTTTGTTTTGTGTGGTTTTTATCTTGTAATATGTTATATAAATGAAATCTTGTTTCATTTTTGCATATAATTGTTTTCAATTGTGAAGGCTGCATTCTCATTTTAATGTAATAATATAGTACATGTCAACCTAAAAATCCATGCCTTATAAGCTGAAGTTAGCATATATAAGTTAGAAACTTGGACCTTTTTGGGTCTGAAGTTATCCTCTATAGCTTTTGACAGTCACACTTTATAGGCTGAAGTTTTTTTGCAAATATTTTCCTTAATAGGCATATATAAGGCTGTAACTATATCTTTTAAGATTCAGACTTATCCATGCTGAAGTTTTTTTGTTCATTTCTTAAAACTTCACACTAAACATGCTGAAGTTTTGTCCAGCAGTCTGCAATTTTTGTAATGAATTTTTCCGAAACATCAGAGGAAACATGCTAAAGTTATTTAGTTCATTTGCTAAAACTTCACACTAAATACGCTGAAGTTTTGTCCTGCAGTATGAATATTTCATGCAGAAAGGTGTAGTTTTTTAATATATATATATATATATATATATGTGTGTGTGTGTGTGTGTGTGTGTGTGTGTGTGTTTTGTGTGTGTGTTAAAAATATGTATTCACTTAAAGTTTGTTCTCGCTGAAGTGATTGCGCACTTTTTTAGAATATAACCAAACATGTAAGCCGCCAACAAAAAGGAGTGGTTTGTAGTTCAAGCAATATATAAATGAGTATTTTTCAATCGAAGAGCTTATTCATTTTATTTCTATGAAACAATCACATTTCACATATATCAATCAATAATGAAAGTTTAAATTCAGAATATCTATCTTACTTTAGAATGAATTTTTTTTCCAAGAATTATTAAATGTTGGAGTATTTTTCAACGAGTTCTTGGAATACGGATGAGGTGTTGGAGAAGAAAAGCAAGTTGTTCTGTTATGCCCAATTTGTTTACAGTGACTGCATTTGGTAGACTTAAATTGTATTGATTCAGTCGCAGGGATATACCTCTTCTTTTGTCTTCTTCCTTGTAGAATCTCTACATCGGGAGATTTGTGATTTCAGATTCTACATTTTATGGTATATCCCATGAATTTTCTCCGTTTGTAAAACCACTCTCCCAACTTTTCTTGGATGAAATCTAACATTATTAATACAGGCATCTCTTTCGCTTTTAGTAGCACGGAATTTATTGATTCTACCATGTTTATCATAATATCGCCGTGGGAACCACGATCGTGCCCATCTCTCTGGTGGCTCTTCTATTATGTCATTGTATGTTTTCTTGTCAATACTTTTCATCTGGGACATTAACTTATTAAATCTTCACGTTTGTATGACCTCGCAGCGCTTTGAAAACGATTTATTACCGTGCTTTTTGCATGTATTTGCTTTAAATTCTTCTCAAAGTGATATAGGCAGATACCATGATGAGCTTCAGGATAAATTTTTCTAATCTCATTTGTGATCGATTGGTTTCTATCTGAAAAGAAAATCAGTTCACGGCGAATTTCATCAATTGCTTTTCTCATTTCCCCGAAGAACCAAATATATGCATCATTGATGTCTAAATCTGCTACACCAAAAGATAGAGGAAAGATTTAATTGTTTACATCCTTTGATACATCAAAAAATAGAACACCACGATATTTTGACTTTAAAAATATTGTATCAACTGCAATCACGGGTCTACAGCAACGTCAACCAGCTATTGATGCCGCAGGAGCAAAGAACATGTAAGCAAACCTGTACAGGTGAAACACAAAAAAATAAATCATAAGGTGTGAAGTTTTCAGATACGAACATTTGAAACTTTAGCCTGATGGTTACTATTTTTTTACTTACCGATTCTGCTCATCTCTTTTTATGCTAGTGTACGTCCCTGGGTTTTTATGTACCATCATGTGTAGGAATGAATATCTGGTAGTTCTCTTTTGGTGTTCCTCTTATATAAGCAATAGCTTTTTGAAAAGTGTGCCATGCCTAGTGATATCCAATGTCAATTCAAAATTTTTTTTTCATTTCACTTTCTACAAAGGCTGGTGTAACCTCAATCTTTTTATCCGAACATGAAAATTTGCTCACTTATAAAATTTGATGTAGCATGCTTCTGATATGTTTTTCTCACATCAACCGAGAATTCATGTTTGTTATGAAATTTTATTACCCTGAAAAGTGTGGAATTTTTTATTCTGGTAGCACGTACATTCCAACCACATCTCTCCATGGTGCATTTCAACTCGTATCTCTTTGAACATGATCTAACAGTAGTAAATTCAACTTTTTGGTTTATCTCCAAGTTGCAGAAAAATTTAGTCATGCTCTGCTTGTTCTAAAAAATTGATCCTACTTTTATTTCCTCGGGCAATGCATCGTGCCTAAGTATTTTAGATGGTGGAGATTCTTTCAGCTTTCTCCTCACTCTTTTTCTTGATTTCTTAGAAGCAGTAGAAGTTTCAACAATTTCTTCAATTGTATCTAATATTATTGGTATAATTTTTGTATTTTCTTCATCTTGGTTGTTGCTTATCATTGCAAGAGATAACAAAAAATATTGTTGGATTGTGTGTTAGTTGTCTATTTGCATTATTAGTTGTCCTTCTTCTTGTTGGGCCTCACCAAACTGGTATGAATTTATTGTAGCAGCAGATAATTCTTACAGCATTTCATATTCTGAATCAACTGTAATGTTAAAAGGTTGTCGCTCGTTGTCTACTTCCATTATTGGTTGTTCTACTTCATGTTGATAATCCGCAAGTTGTTCTGAATTTATTGTATTGTGCAAAAGATAGTTTGAACATTGCAGATTCTAAAGCAGCTATACTGTCAGAAAGTACTTGTATTTTTTCGACGGAAAAATGGTAATTCTTGAAGGCTGAATTAGTTGTTAGCAAATGTATACAGGTTCTGAGTTCTTCACTTGAAGTTACAAGCATCCCTTTGCTTGTATTTAGTTTGATATCAAACCATATTTTTAGTGAATATTTGGATAAATCAAAATCTGTCACTTCACTAATTTTCTTCAAGAAAGTATTGAATGATACTTGTTTATTAATCAGAGCAAGTTTTGTATCATGATCGCCGTAGTTGTAGTCAAACGTCCACCTCCCTTTGAAAGTAATAACAAGGCAAATTGAACTCATCATGCAGAATGGAAACTTCAGCATGTTCAGTGTGAAGTGTTAGGAAAATGAACAAAAAAATATAGCATGTATAAGCATGAAGTTTAGAAAAAATTCGTTAGAAAATTACATACTGCAGGACAAAAACTTAAGCATGTTTAGGCTGAAGTTTTAGCAAATGAACTAAAAACTTCAGCTTGTTAAGACTGAAGTTTTAGAAGAAAAAAACTCATGACAAAACTGTTGACTGCATGTCACGACCCAATTCTCGTATAGGCAGTGATGGCGCCCAGCTCCGCCGCTAAGCAAGACAACAGTGAACTAACCGTGTATCTATTCTTTTATCATTTTTTGATTAGTTTATTTCTGATTATTACAGAAGAAAGAGATGAGAAATTTAAGAACAACGTAACAAATTGTAAGATCAAGTGTAGTAAAATAGATACTCAAAAATCATTAAGTACCTACTAGCAAACTTTCAAGACCTGGTGTCACAAGTGTATGAGCTACTAGTAGAATACACAAAACACTAAACAAATGTCTGAAGTAATGTAGATAGAAAGTAAATACAAAAGAAAGACTTCGGGTGCTGCAGAACGGGTTCGGGAGGCAGTTCACTGCTACGTCTTGATGTATCACAAGTGCGCACCGGGATGATGTCCAGATGCACCTGCCTCAGATCCTGCACGGTTAGTGCAGATGTGTAGCGTGAGTACAAAAAACAACATGTACCCAATAACTAGTCTAACTTTGGTGACAAGGGGTCGACTTCGACAGTTACTATGGCCTAACAATAAAATACCGAAATTCTAAATAAGCATGAGTTATGTAAACAACCATAAATATCCATAACAAGCGGCAAATAAATATTTCTTTCATTAATAATAAATCCCAAGTCAATTTCCGTCATTTATTAATTGTACCTTTCAAGCCCATAAAATCATATCAAGAAGATTAGGCTCCAAGTATTATTACGCACGATTTATGCAAAGGTCGTGCGTCCCGATCAAAAATATATGTATATACTATGTGCACTACCGAGGGTCTAACGACATAAATCATAGATGCATCTATTAACTTGCCAAGGCGAACGGCCCGCTCCTATAAGAGTAGAGGAAATTTACCTCGCTAGCGGAAATACTTGTAACGCGAGTGAACATAGATTTCTCAAAGTTATTATAAAATTCTTCCATTCTTCCCCACACATAAGAAATTTAAACGGGACACTTTAAATCTTAAAATCCTTAATCTCAGCTCTAATTATGATTATTTATATGCATGACCAACATAATAGAGCAAATAAAACATGGTCTAAGCTCAAGATTACCCGGACATCACATAGAATATAGCTATGCACGGACTCTTGTCACCTAATGCGTACGTATCCCCACACATATAATTCACAACAAAATACACATAAGGGGATGAGTTCCCTCTTACAAGATTAGACAAGAGACTTACTTCGTCTCAAAGCTCGCTTTCCGGTCTCAAATTCGCTCTAAAGCCTCAACTCGGTGCCGAAATATCCAAAACTAGTCAAATATTATATAAATAAATCAATATATGTTCCAAAGTTTATAATTTAACTATTAGAGTAATTACCCAACCCAAATTGGAAGATTCTTAAAATTCACCCCTGGCCCATGTGCCCGGATTTCAAAAATTTTTGAAGAAAGTTGTTACCCATAGCCTCACAAACTCAAATATATAATTTTCACTCAATCACATAACCATTTTCCTCGATAAATCCCATTTTTATCAATACCTAGGGTTATTCATCTAAACCCATGATTTTTACAAATTTACATGTTAAAACCTACCTAATAATCTATGTGTAGAACTCACATTAGATAGAAATCACATACCTCTAAGTGCATGGTGAAAACCCCTCTCCAAAAGCTCCAAAATCGCCTAAAGAATGAAAGAAAATGAGTCAAAATGGTTCAACTCCCAACTTAAATATACCTCACTGCCTCTAGGACTTTCGCACCTACGGTTACTAGGCCACATTTGCGGCACCACTTTTGCGGACAAAGGTCCGCTTCTGCGGAATTCCCCTGGCCCAGCACTGACCGCTTCTGCAGTCCCGCTTCTGAGGATGGCTAGGTGCATCTGCCGCCCCATCGCACCTGCGGGCTATTCCTCACATAAGCGAGGCCGCTTCTCTGCGCGGTTCTCCGCTTCTGCGACTACTCACCAAATGCCCCAAAGCCGCTTCTACGATAATAAGCTCGCATCTGCGGGCTCGCACCTACAGCCATAAGCTCTAAAGTGTGGGCACACCAGATCTGGTGCACCAGCAGCCGTATTGAGTCCTAATTCGATCTGTGCATCGTCCGGATTACACCCGAGACCCCTCCGAGGCCTCGCCAAATGTACCGACTAGTTTGTAAACATAAAACAGACTCGCTCGCTCCTCGGAACATTAATAACAATATTAATACTAAGAATCACACGCCAAAACTAATAGAATCAACTTATGAACTTCAAGTTCTTCCAACTTACTCCGAACGCGCCGAATCATACTTAAACTACTCGGAATGACTCCAACTTTCGCGTGAAATTCTTAAATCACTATACAAACTATTCCCAGGCTCGGAATCCCAATTAGACCTCGACAACACCAAATCTTACTTCAATCTAAATTTAAAGAACTTTAAAACCTTCAATGTGCCAACTTCTAATATTAAGCGTTGAAACGCTCTCGGGTCATCCAAAACCCGATCCTAACATACGCCAAAGTCTGAAATCATTATACGAACCTATTGGAACCGTCAAATCCCGGTTCCGACGTCATTCACTCGAAATGTAGCCTAAAGTCAAACTTAGCCTTTTAAAGCCAAAACAAGGAACCAAATGTTCCAATTTCAGCCCGAACCCTTCCAAATCCCGAACTAACCACCCCCGTAAGTCATAAAATAGTAAAGCACATACGAGGAGTCTTATTTAGGGGAATGAGGATCTAGGAAGCAAAATGATCGATTGGGTCGTTATATTCTCCACCTCTTAAAATAGCGTTCGTTCTCGAACGGATCTAGAATCATATCTGGAGTGCTGAATAGGTGTGGATATCTGCTCTACACGTCCTCCTTGGCCTCCCAAGTCGCCTCCTCGACTGGTTGGCCCCTCCACTAAACTTTTACCGCAGAAATCTTCATGGACCTCAATTGACGAACTTGCCTGTCAACAATGGCAACTGGCTCCTCCCCGTAAACCAGGCTCTCATCTAACTGAATCATGCTGAAATCAAACACATGCGACCTGTCGGCATGATATCTCCGGAGCATGGACACGTGGAAACTGAATGAACTCCTGATAGACTGGGAGGCAAAGCAAGTTCATAAGCAACCTCCCCAACTCGTCTCAACTCCTCAAATGGACCTATAAACCTTAGGCTCAACTTTGCCTTCTTCCCGAACCATATGATTCCCTTTATCGGCGAGACTTTCAAGAGAACCTTCTCGCCCACCATAAATGATAAATCACGCGCCTTCTGATCCGCGTAACTCTTCTATCTGGATTATGCTGTGCGAAGTCGCTCCTGAATCAACTTTACCTTTTCCAAGGCGTCCATTACTAAATCAGTACCATATAACTTAGCCTCGCCGGGCTCAAACCATTCAATGGGCGAACGACATCGCGGACCATATAAAGCCTCAATTGGAGCAATCTCGATGCTGGACTGATAACTGTTGTTGTAAGCAAACTCGGCCAAAGGAAAGAATCGATCCCACTCCCCTCCGAAGTCAATCACACATGCCCTAAGCATATTCTCCAAGATCTCCACTCCGACTACCAGTCGGTCTATGGATGAAAGGTTGTGCTGAGCTCTACCCGGGTCCCCAACCCACTCTGTATTGCTCTACAGAAAAGCGAAGTAAACTGGGGGCCTCTATCTGATATAATGGAAACAGGCACGCCATGCAACCGAACAATCTCCTAAATATAAATTTGGGCCAACCTCTTTGAGGAATACGTGGTCACAACCGGAATGAAGTGTGTCGAGTTGGTCAACCTGTCAATAATGACCCAAACTGCATCGAACTTCCACAAGGTCCGCGGCAACCCAACTATGAAGTCCATAGTAATGTGCTCACACTTCAACTCAAGTATAATCATTTGCTGAAGTAGGCCACCTGGCCTCTGATGCTCATACTTAACCTGCTGGCAATTTAGGCACCTCGGTACATACTCAACTATGTCCTTCTTCATCCTCCGCCTCCAATAATGCTACCTCAGGTCGTGATACATCTTTGTAGCACCTGGATGAATAGAATACCGAGAACTGTGTGCCTCCTCTAGGATCTTCTCCCTCAAGCCATCAATATTAGGAACACATAAGCGACCCTAGAGTCACAGAACACCATCCTCACCGATAGTAACCTCCTTGGCACCACCCCGTAGTACCGTCTCTCTAAGAACCAACAAGTGTGTATCATCAAACTGACGATCCTTGATATGCTCGAGCAATGAAGACTGAGCAACAACGCATGCAAGAACTCGACTAGGCTCTAAAATATCCAACCTCACAAGTCTATGAGCCAAGGACTAAATGTCCGAAGCTAATGGCCTCTCCTCCGCTGAAATGAATGCCAAACTACCCATACTCTTCCCCTTTCTGCTCAAGGCATCTGCAACTACATTCGCCTTGCCCGGATGATAGAGGATGGTAATATCATAATCCTTTAGTAACTCAGGCCACCTGTGTTGCCTCAAATTGAGATCACTCTACTTGAAAAAATGCTGCAAGTTGTGATGATCGGTGTAAAACTCATAGGACACTCCATAAAGATAATGCCTCCAGATCTTAAGAGCATGAACAATCGCGGACAACTCCAAATCGTGTACAGGGTAATTCTTCTCATGGGGCTTCAGCTGACATGAAGCATATGCAATAACTCGCCCCTCCTGCATCAATACACAAACCAACCCATCGCGTGAAGCGTCGCAATATACAGTGTGCGTCCTTGAACTTGAAGAAAATACTAACACTGGTGTTGAAGTTATTGCAATCTTGAGCTTCTGAAAGCTCGCTTTGCAATCATTGGACCATCGGAACAGAGCAGCCTTCTGGGTCAATCTAGTCAAAGGTGCTGCAATAAATGAGAAGCCCTCCACAAACCGGCAACAATAACCTGCTAACCCCAAGAAGCTCCTGATCTCGATTGTTGTGGTGGGACGAGGCCAACTCCGAACTGCCTCGATCTTCTTGGGATCAACCTTAATACCCTAGCCTGATATGACATGTCCCAAGAATGCCACAGAATCTAACCGGAACTCACACTTGGAGAACTTCGCATATAGCTTCTGTTCCCCCAAGGTCTGAAGCACCACTCTCAAATGTTGCTCGTGCTCCTCCATGCTACGTGAGTAGATCAAAAATGTCATCAATGAAGACAATGAAAAATGAATCGATATATGTCCTGAACACTCATTTCATCAAATCCATAAATGTCATTGGAGCGTTAGTCAAACCGAAGGACATCACTAGAAACTCATAATGGCCATAACTAGTCCGGAAAGCCGTCTTCGGAATATCCGAATCTCGAATCTGCAACTGGTGGTACCCCGGTCTCAAGTCGATCTTAGAGAACACCCTGGCATCCTGCAACAGGTTAAACAAATCATCAATACGCGGCAACGGGTACTTGTTCTTAATGGTAACTTTGTTCAACTGGAGGTAATCAATGCACTTCCGCATAGTCCCATTTTTCTTCTTCACAAATAACATCGGTGCACCCAAGGCGACATACTCGGTCTGACGAACCTCTTTGCTAGTAACTCCTCAAGATGTTCCTTTAATTCCTTTCATTCTTTCGGAGCCATGCGGTAGGTGGAATAGAAATAGGCTGGGTACCTGGAGCCAAATCAATACAGAAATCAATATCACGAGCTGGTGGCATGCCTAAAAGATCAGAAAGAAACACATCGAAGAACTCCTGGACTATGAGCACTGAATTAATCGCTAGAGTCTCTGCAGTAATATCCCGAACATAAGCTAGATAAGCCTTACACCCCTTCTCGACCATGTGGAGGGCCTTCAAAAAGGAGTTAACCGGACTAGATGTACTGACAGAAGAATCCTTCTACTCCAATCTAGGAAACTCTGGCATCACCAAGGTAACAGTCTTGGTATGGCAATCAAGGATGGAGTGATATGGAGACAACCAATCAATGCCCAGGATGACTTCAAAGTCGGTCATATCGAGCAATAGAAGATCCGCTCATATCTCATAACCACAGAAAGTTAACAATGCAGGACTGATAGATTCGATCCACAACAACGGAATCACCCACTAGTGTGGACACATAAACAGGAGTACCCAAGGACTCACGAGTAACACCCAGGAAATAAGCAAACAGAGATGAAACATATGAATATGTAGACCCTGGATCAAATAGTATTGAATCATCTCTACCGCAGGCAGAAATAATACCTGTGATCACGGAATTTGAGGCCACTGCATTTGTTCTGGTTGGAAAATCATAGAATCTAGTTGGAGCGCCACCTGACTGGCCTCCACCTGTCTGACCTCCACTTCTAGGACAGCCCCTACCCACCTGCCTTCTGCCTCTGGGCGGCCGTACGGCTGGCAAGGCAGCTGGTGCTATAATCATAGGCTGATGACCCTGTTGTACTACCTTGCCCCCAAGTCAGGGACAAAACCTCTTAATGTGGCCAGGATTCCCAAACTCATAACAACCTCTCGGAACGGCGGATTGCTGACCGAAAGTCTGACCCTGATGGCCTGAATACCCAGTGGAGGACCTCTGAATAGCTGGTGGCCAGTAACAACTCTCTGGCATGGAGCTGAAAAATAAGGTTGCACTAGAGCACCCCGAGGAGACGGTAGTGCTGGATATGTGGGCCTGCTTGATTGACCCCTTCCCCCAGCCGGGGCACCACTGAACTCTCCAGAATACTGAAGCTGCTTAGCCATCATAGCCTGCTCCCGACCACGCTGACATGCACCCTCGATCCTCTGAGCTATCTCTATAACTAGCTCATAAGAAGTCCCAATATCAACCTCTCGAGCCATAGTGGCCTGGCTAGCAGAGTGCAAACCTGTAACAAACTTCCGCACTCTCTACATCAGTCGAAAGTATCATAAGTGCATGGCGAGACAACTCAGAGAATCTTGCCTCATAGGTGGTCACCGATATCTGGTCCTGCTGGAGCTGCTCGAACTGAAATTGCAACTCTTCCCTCTACGAGGCTGGAATATATCTGTCCAAGAAGAGGTGTGTGAACTGATCCCAGGTTATGGGAGCAGAACCTGCTGGTCTGCCGAGGAGATAAGACTGCCACCACCTATCGGCCCTACCCTCCAGCTGGAAAGTAGTAAAATCCACCCCATGGGACTCCAATATCCTTATGTTGTGCAGTCTGTCCCTGCACCGATCAATATAGCCCTGGGGGTCCTCGTGTCGCTCACCTCCAAAGATAGAAGGTTGTAGCCTGGTCCATCTGTCCAATAGCCTATGCAGATCGCCGGCCGTAGCTGGTAGGGGCTCAGGTAAAGCTACTGCAACTGGCTGAGCTCTGCCCCGGGTAGTGCGTCGGGGGTTTGATATACGGCAGTTGCATGCCCTGGAGCCTGAGCGCTAGGGGTCTGTGCTCCCCCTCCTACCTGAGACGTGGCTGGGTCTGCTGGAAATAAACCAGCCTGAGTCATAGAATCCATGAACCGTAGCATACGGCCCATGACCTCCTGGAATCCCGGTGCGAACATGAAATCCACTAGGGCTGGCTCTACTGTAGGCACCTCACCCTGCTCCTCAATAATAGGATCCTCTACTAGATGCACTGGTGGCATAACTGGAGCAACTCTGGGACATCCTCGTCCCCTACCACGAGCTGGAGCCCTCCCTCGGCCTCTGCCTCGGCCTCTAGCAATAGGGGGAGCATCTCATCCATGGTCTGGAACGTCTACTGCATGTGTTCTCACCATCTGTGAGAGAATGAAAGAAAGATACTTAGTACAACATCAACTGCACGATAGGAGATGAAGAAAAAAGTAGTTTCCTAACACCCTATAGTCTCTCGAAGATAAGTACGGACGTCTCCGTACCGATCCACAAGACTCTATTAAGCCTACTCATAATTTGTGAGACCTATGTGAACCTAGTTCTCTGATACCATGTTGTCACGACCCAATTCTCTTATAGGCCGTGATGGCGCCCAGCTCCGCCGCTAGGCATGGTAACAGTGAACTAACCGTGTATCTATTCTTTTATCATTTTTGAAATAGTTTATTTTTAATTATTACAGAAGAAAGAGATGAGAAATTTAATAAAATACAACATAACAAATTGTAAGATCAAGTGTAGTGAATATATACTCAAAAATCATTAACTGTCTACTAGCAAAATTCCAAGACCTGGTGTCACAAGTGTATGAGCTACTAGTAGAATACACAAAACACTTAACTACTGTCTAAAGTAAAGTAAATAGAAAGTAAATATAAAAGAAAGACTTCAGGTGTTGCAGAACGGGCTCGGGAGGCAGTTCGCCGCTAAGTCTCGATGTACCTGCCTCAGATCCTGCACGGTTAGTACAGAAGTGTAGCGTGAGTACATAAACAATATGTACCCAGTAAGTACCTAGTCTAACCTCGAAGAAGTAGTGACGAGCAATCGACTTCGACACTTACTATGGGCTAACAATAAAATACCGAAATTCTAAATAAGCATGTATGTAAACAACCATAAATGTCCATAACAAACAGTAAATAAATATTTCTTTCACTAACAATAAATCCCAAGTCAATTTCCGTCATTTATTAATTGTAACCTCTCAAGCCCATAAAATCATATCAAGAAGATTAGGCTCTAAGTATTAGCACGCACGATTTATGCCGAGGTCGTACGGCCCGATCCAAAATATATGTATATATTGTGTGCATTGCCGAGGGTCGAATGGCATGAACCATGGATGCATCTATTAACCTGTTGAGGCGAATGGCCGGCTCCTATGAGAGTAGAGGAAATTTACTTCGCTCGCGAAAATACTTGCGACGTGAGTGAACATAGATTTCTCAAAGTCATTATAAAACTCTCCCATTCTTCCTCACGCATAAGAAATTTAAACGGGAGACTTTAAATCTTAAAATCCTTAATCTCAGCTCTAATTAAAATAATTTATATGCATGACCAACATAATAGAGCAAACAAAGCATGGTGTAAGCTTAAGACTACCCGAACATAACATAGAATATAGCTACGCACGGACTCTTGTCACCTAGTGCGTACGTAGCTCCCCACGCATATAATTCACAATAAAATACACCTAAGGGGATTAGTTCCATCTTACAAGGTTAGACAAGATACTTACCTCGTCTCAAAGCTCAATTTCCGGTCTCAAATTCGCTCTAAAGCCTCAACTCGGTGCCGAAAAATCCGAAACTAGTCAAATATTGTATAAATAAATCAATATATTTTTCAAAGTTCATAATTTAACTATTTAAGTAATTACCCAACCCAAATTGAAAGATTCTTAAAATTCATCCCCGGGCCCACGTGCCCGGATTTTTGAAATATTTGAAGAAAATTGTTACCCATAACCTCACAAACTCAAATATATATTTTCACTCAATCACATAACCATTTTCGTGGGTAAATCCCATTTTTATCAGTACCTAGGGTTATTCATCTAAACCTATGATTTTCACAAATTTACATGTTAACTCCCGACTTAAATGAACCTCACTTCCTTCAGGATTTTCGCACCTGTGGTTACTGGGCCGCATCTGCAGCACCACTCGCACTGGCCGCTTCTACTAACGGGATACCGCTTCTGCGGTCCCGCTTCTACGGATGGCCAGGCGCATCTACGGCCCCATCGCACCTGCGGGCTATTTCTCACAGAAGCGAGGCCGCTACTGCGCGCGGTTCTCCGCTTCTGCAGCCACTGACCAAATGCCCCAAAGCCGCTTCTGTGGCAATAAGCTCGCATATGCGGGCTCGCATCTAAAGCCATAAGCTCGCATGTAGGGGCATACCAGATCTGGTGCACCAGCAGCCCTTTTGAATTTTCGTGCATTGTCCAGATTGCACCCGAGACCCCTATGAGGCCTCGTCAAATGTACCGACAAGTTTGTTAACATAAAATGGACTTGGTCGCACCCTCGAAACACAGATAACAACTTTAAAAATAAGAATCATACGCCAAAACCAATAGAATCAACTTATGAACTTCAAGTTCTTCCAACTTACTCCGAACGCGCCGAATCATACTTAAACTAATTGGAATGACTCCAAATTTTGCGTGCAAGTCTTAAATCATTATATAGAACTATTCTCAAGCTCGGAATCCCAATTGGACCTCGATAACACCAATTCTTACTTCAACCCAAATTTAAAGAACTTTAAAACCTTCAATGTGCCAACTTCTAATATTAAGCGTTGAAACGCTCTCGGGTCATCCAAAACCCGATCTTAACATACGCCAAAGTCTGAAGTCATTATACGAACCTATTGGAACCGTCAAATCCCGGTTCCGACGTCATTCACTCAAAATGTAGCCTAAAGTCAAACTTAGCCTTTAAAGCCAAACAAAGGAATCAAGTGTTCCGATTTCAACCTGAACCCTTTCAAATCTCGAACTAACCACCCCCGCAAGTCATAAAACAGTAAAATCACATATGGAAAGTCTTATTTAGGGGAACAGGGATCTAGGAAGCAAAATGACCTGTTGGGTCGTTACACTGCGTTACAAAACTTCAGCATGCTTTGGTATGAAATTTTAGCAATTGAACTAAATAACTTCAGCATGCATTAGCATGAGGTTTTAGCATGCATTAATCATTGACGAAATAAAATAAGATATCATCAAGGCATTCGAGTTGAAACTCGATGAGTTCATAGACAAGTACAAAAGGGATTTGGAAGAAATCAAGACCAAGCTCGATAGACTCGAGATGCTGATCACGACCCAAAATCCCAACCCGGCCGTGATGGCGCCTCTCATGAAGACAAGGCCAGCCGATTTAAACCAAACCTCATTTAAACAGTTAACAATACAAAAATAATATAAGTACGATTAAGTAACAATAATTTGCGGGAAAATATAGTAGACCATCCTGACTACAGCCCTCAGATCGGGGTGTCACAAAGTCATGAGCCACTAATGAAATCCTAATAACAAAATAACTATTACAATATCTTTGGCACAATTGTTTGTAACAAAATAAAGGAGATACGGGGCTGCGGACGCCTACAGCTACCTCGTAACCTCCAAATCACCGCCCTGGCAGTAGTAGTCAATGCCTCGAAGCGGAACCGTTAATACCTGAATCTACACACATGGTGCAGGGAGTAATGTGAGTACTTCCAACTCAGTGAGTAATAAATATAAATAATGACTGAAACTAAGAAACACGTAAATCAATAAGCAATCCACGACGGAATAGTAAACACATGTAACATTTCAAATAGATAACGTGAAGTAAATGGAACAACCAACACAACCAAAAATGCAATGCAATGCAATGTGATGCAATGCAATGCAAGTCATGACTATCGTGGCGGACGTGCCACCCGTTCCCTGGGTACCCGGCGCTTACTGTGGGGGGTTCAGTAGCGCAATATATCGTGACGGCATGTCACCCGATCCATGCATGTCACATCTCATGGCGGCGTGCCACCCGATCCATTTAAATCATTTGAAAATATCATTTAAGTTTCAAAACTGAGTTTATGAAATGAATCAATGCAGCAACAATACCCCTGAAGGGCTCACATAACCGGCGAGATGCCAAATAACACCCCTGGAGGGTTTCAATGTAACCGGCGAGATGCCAAATAATACCCCTGAAGGGTTCACATAACCGGCGAGATGCCCAAATATGATGTAATAAATAATGACAAATACCCCTGAAGGGTTCACATAATCGGCGAGATGCCCAAATATGATGATAACAATGAGTTTCAATCAATTACGTAGTAAAATCATCATTCGGGAGGGACCAAGTCACAATTCCCAGCAGTAAATGACATAACATAGCACTACGATGTGCAAATCCGGGTTTCGAACCCTCAGGACATCATTTACAAACATAACTCACTTTAAACCGGCTAAATCCTTAGCCTGCGACGCCCTTGCCCTTTGAATTGGCCTCCACGTGCGTCGAATCTATTCAAATTCAGAATAATTATGTCACATTATGCTATGGCGACAAAGCCCAAGCGAATATAATCAAAATTACTAGGAAATCCCGAAATTAGCAAAACCCGGGCCCCGGGCCCACGTCTCAAAATTCAGTACTTTTCACCCCAATGGGTTCCTTATCTTCTCACGAGTTCAACCATATAAAATTTGTCGAATTCCGACATCGGATTGGCTTTCAAATCTTAAACTTTCGTTCTTGGAAGATTTGAAAAAAAAATTCTGATTTTTCTTCCATAAATTCATGGATTCATGATGTAAATGAGTATGGAATCATGATCTATGAAGGATTTATGATAAAGAACACTTACCCCGATGTTTTCCTTGAAAATTGCCTCAAAAATCGCCTCAATCCGACCTCTCTAGCCCTAAATATGTTAAAATGGCCAAAACCCCCGCTTATAGACCCTTTCTGCCTCAGTTTGCGACCTCCTTGTCAATTCTGCGGTTCACAGAGCTGATCTGCGGTCGCGGATTTGACAATTCTGCAGATTTTTTCCTTGACACGAAAATAGGCATAACTTTCTCATACGATGTCCGAATTGGACGATTCTTTTTGCTATGACTCTGAAATTTCGATACGGATCTAATTCTTTAATTAAAACTGAATTTGGAGTCCATTTGCATAATATTATACCACTTATTCTTGAAGGTACGACATCGACACATTCTTGAAACGCCAAAGTTAAACTCCATCAACCATCCAAAATCCATTCGAGACCCTCGGGACTTCAACCAAACACGACAACATGTCCCATAACATAATTCAAACTTGTTCCAACCTTCGAAACGTTCAAATCAACTTCATAACATCAAATTCGCATCGGATTCAAGCCTAAGGATCTCAAAATCTTCTAAATCGCTCTTTTGATCTAAACCCGACCAAACCACGTCCGAATGACCTGAAATTTTGCACACAAGTCATAAATCACATATCGAAGCTACAACAACTTTCGGAATTCCATTCCGACCCTCGGATCAAAATCTCACCTATCAACCGGAAATCGCCAAAATTCTAACTTCACCAATTCAAGCCTAATTCTACACAGAACCTCCAGAACTAATTCCGATCACACTCCTAAGTCATAAATCATCTCCCGAAACTAACCGAATCATCGGAATTCACATCCGAGCCCTCTAACTCATAAGTCAACATACAGTTGACTTTTACAACTTAAGCCTCCTTGAAAGAGACTAAGTGTCTTATTTCTTACCGATTTCACTCCGAATGCAACTTGCTCAATTAAATTACCTAAAACATTGATAACAAGGCATAATGATACAGATATTGGGGAAGACGGGGCTGTAACCCATGAGACGATTTACCGGGTCGTCACATGCTGGCCAGAGATGGCTCCTATGATAGTCTTGGAGCCGCTCGTGGGTCTGACGATGATGACGATGATGACCACGACGATGGAATGGATGTTTATTTTGTTTTTTTTGTTTTTTTTAGATAATCCTTTTATTTAATGGGTTATTATCTTATTTTTAGTTTTAACTAATTTATTTATGTAATTTTAATTTTAGTTAATTTAGTTTAGTGTAATATTATATGTTTTTGTTTTAATCTTTTTGTGCATTATTTTTTTATATTAATTCTCTTCAAATAACAGAAGGAAAAACATAATTTTTCCTTCAGCATAATACTACAAAACTTCAGCATATTTTGGTATGAATTCTTAGCAAATGAACTAAATAACTTCAGCATTCATTAGCAAAAATTCATTAGAAAATTACATACTGCAAGACAAAATCTTAAACATGTTTATCCTAAAGTTTTAGCAAATGAACTAAAAATCTTCAGCTTGTTTAGACTGAAGTTTGGGATAAAACTCATGACAAGACTGTAGACTGCAAGACAAAACTTCAACATGTTTTAGTATGAAGTTTAAGCAAATAAACTAAATAACTTCAGCATGCATTAGCAAAAACTCTTTAAAAAATTACATACTGCAGGACAAAAACTTAAGCATGTTTAGTCTGAAGTTTTAGCAAATGAACTAAAAAACTTCAGATACTGTAGACTGCTTGACAAAACTTTAGCAAGTGTTGGTATGAAGCTTTATTAAATGAACTAAATAACTTCAGCATCCATTAGCATGAAGTTTTAGCTTCAACATGAAACAACTTCACGCTACATTAGCATGAAGTTTTAGCTTTAACGTGAAACAACTTCATGCTACATTAGCATGAAGTTTTAGCTTGTAGTTGATTAAAATTTCAGACATCAACGTGAAACAACTTTATTCTATATCTTTCATGCATTAAATTTGAAGTTTTGAAAAGTTTTTGAAGATCTATAAGTGAAAACTTCATGCTACATCCGTCAAACAACTTCATGCAAATGTGATTAATTGAGCATAAGTGAAAATATCTATAGGAATTAATTGAATTTCCATTTTGTTTTTTAAGTTTAAAATTTAAAAAGCATGACCAATTACGAAAATAATTGCAGAAACATATATCATGAAGATCAATCAGTTTCACAAACTAATTCGAATTCTGAAGATGAATTGCAATACTTACAATGTATTTTGTAATTTTGAATTCGGAATATGAATCTGGTTCAACTTTCTAGTTTTTTGATAAAGCTGCTGAGAGGAGAGGAGATTTGAGGAGGGACGGAGTGATCGAGGAGAACGCAATTAATGTGTGATGCAGCTTTTATATCTTTTGTCAAGGGTATAATTATCATATTACTACGGATTTTTTGTCAGCTGGCTACCAAATCTATAATTTTTAAAAATATGGTACAGGTTAAAAGGTGGCACAAATATAGGATATGGCTGCAAATTCCCCAGAACTTATGTTTGATATTAAAATTATGGTCGATATTGATCCAGTCACAATTAGATCCATACCCCTCATCTATCCTCCTTTTTTATCTTTTTATTTTATTTCTTATACATATCGTAGTGTTCTAGTTGCACAACACCATAAAGTAAGTGTTGTGCGATTTGACACAAAGGCTTGAAATTTGAATAAGATTTTATTTATGAAATGAAGTAAATGACCTATTTTCTTTTTATTTTCAATTTGAGTGATAATCCACAAAAATAATATTAAAGAAAAGTAAATTTTTAACACGGGATTTAGAATATGATTAGTATACCAAAGATTCAAAGTCTTCTAAAATATCTAGATTTTACATGCACCTTTCTAATTGAATGAGTATAAGAAAAAAATGTGTTTTTTTACCAGCTAAACTAGTTCGGATTCGCTCTAAAGGTCTAACATGAAGGGTTTTAACATTCTCTATCAAATATTTTTGAGGAGAAACAGAAGCAGTTTTGTTTACCCGTAAAATGGTACAGTTGAATTATACGTGGTTTCTAGACAAGTAAATTAATTTGATCCTGAAATAATAAAATAATCAAATTATGCAATACTTAGCCTTAGGATATAGACGAAACAACAGAAGCAACAGTTCCGGAAACAGGGTTTCCGGGCACCACAACAACAAAATCAAAAAGTAAGAAGATAAGATTGTATTGAGCTTTGTATAGAATGTTGCGTAAGTTTGCTAGAAAATACGTGTCCCTTACAATGAAAATTGAGCTTACTATTTATAGCTATGAAGGAAGTCCTAGGATCGTGCCTTCTTTAATGTCAATTATGAGGGACATTGATGAAGATGTAACGGTGAACATAAATGCCAAATTTTCTGTAACGGGTAATTGCTCTTAATACCATGGAATATTCTCTATTAAATCCTACCGGGCGAAGAGCATTTATCACATCTTTATGAGTGTTATTCTTTCTAGTGACAAACAAAATAGTTGCCTTCGGTCTTTGGCCATTCCCCCGTCTTGGGTTCCACATGTTCCTTTTTTGGACGGCCACGTGTCATAGCATATTTTACCCTATACAGATAGTCCCCCTGCTTTCCGGTAACATAACTTTGTGTTACTAGGAAGTTGGGAAACACTCTTTTGGCAGGATACGTATCAACCTTCTCCGTTATACTTCATAATTTTTCAAGCTTCCCTTATCTAACTTGCATCTTACTCTTCATCTTTTCTCCTATTCTCTTCAAACAAAAAACCTTCTCCTTCTTCTATACAATGGCTTCTTCCTCAAAGCGTACCGGTTTTTCAAAGAGCAAGAACAAGGCAGAAGACTCTTCCCCTCCAACAGTGGGCTCCATCAGCCCTAGAACTCTTATTGCCACAAAAGACTTCGAAGAGAAATTTCCTACTGCTAACTCTCGTACATGGGCCATCAATAGATACCCTTCTTCTATACGTCCTTCTAGCATTCCTACTGTGAAGAAAGACGGTCGCTACCATGACTTGGATATTATTGCTCCTGATCTATCGGAGCGAGTCACCCTACCAAGGAGGGTTTACATATTTTTACACATATCCCTTTACTTTGGGTGCGTTCTCTTTGAGCGAAGAGCTTGACTCTGTGATTGCGGAGTTTTGCCTCTGCTACCAAGTGTGTTTGGCAAAAGTAAGTCCTTCTGTGTGAAGGACGGTTGCTTGCCTTTGGCGTTTGTGCCAGGACACTGGAGAGGAGCTAACCTTAGCTCATATGATGAATCTCTATTCTCCCAAAATTTTCCGCGGGGGAATGATAAACCTCTACAAACGTGGCCACCATGCTTCGTTGTCTATCATGGATGATGACAACGACCGTGGGTGGATGGAATGATTCGTTGCAGCTACCACCAATGATATCATTCCAGCAACGGCTCAATCCTTTCCGGCCGTTTGGAATCGCCACTCATAAGCTCTTTGTTTAGTATTTCCTTTTACTAAATATTTTTCTATAGACATATTGATCCTCCATCCTTCACCTAGTTCAGCAACTCGATGGATCCCACCATTGGTTGAAGGTTTGGATCAGTGGGTACAAAAGATCTTGAATGTTATGACACCCGAGACTCGCTTGTGGAAAGAACTGGCCCCTAAATATAGGTGGAAGGCCAAGAATCATGGTAATTCAATCTCACCTTGTTTAAATTTTTCGTGTGAAGAACTTGATTGATCCTTTCTAACCTATCCATGAAATTAGGTCTACTCACGGACTCTATTGTTGTTGCCGAGAAGGATGTCTTGGCTGATTATGCTGATGCAGCGAGGCTGCATCAGCAGGCGCTTACTCGAACAAGTGTCTCCGGGCCTGCTTCGGGAGCAAATTTTTCTTTACGGAGTCCCCGGCCGGAAGTCAAACAACCGAAAAGAAGAAGCTCCTCCGCAGCGGGGGAAAAGAATAAGAGGGCCAGGACCGAGGCCCCTGAGTCATCTACGGTAGTGATGGTGACTGGCCCTCCTTCCGGGCAGATCATCGACACCGTGACAATCGATGATGATGAAGTGGCTAGTAATGAGGGAGCTTCTCTACATAGAATACGATGATCCTCATCATCTCAATAGGATGCTCGACCTGTTGAGATAGTTACACCAACCGAAAACGATGCCTCGACACTTTGGGGAGAGTTTGATTTGGTAGATAATGTCAACTCCCATTTTCGGGCCCCAATTTCTGTGCCCGGTACTGCAGGGCTGAGTACCGGATCCCTTCCGTCTTTGGTTGGCAAGCATCCAACAAGCAGTATTGCATTTGATCGAGCTTCTTCTCACTCTTCAACTCCATCAGCTTCATCTCCATCTTCACCAACACCACCAACTGCTACATCACTTCCATCTCCATCCACTCTTCCACAAGCAATTACTACATTATCTCTACCGGGCCACCTGACCATGAAACAGTCCCTAGTTCATGGGAATTTGGGACAAAATTATACTGCACCTTCTGAAGATTCGCAAAGGAGGAGGAATGTCACTCTTTTAGTCTCTATCGGATGCAACTTGCTATCCTGGCCGATAGAGCTTGCTAGTTATCTGAAGCCTTTTGGCTTCAGAGAATGACTGGGAATAGATTCAAGCACTCTCGGGAGAGTGTTTGTTGAACAACGCCATGCACAACGCCACAGCGGTACGTTCCTTTCTTCCTTTATTACTCTTTCTATTTTTGGCTATGAACATATCCTGAATTTTACCCTTCTTACTATGTAGTCCAACTTTCTTGCTTCCAAGAGCCTTTTAAGGTTGATTCGTGAAAAGGAAGAGATTACATATGCACGGGATAAGCTTTTGGCAGAGCAGAGCAACACGTCGCTCGCCTTTCGGAACTAGATGCCAAATCTACTGAGGTTGTTGTATTGGAGGCTCGTTTTCGGCAAAGCGAGCAAGAAGGGGTAACTCTTAGCTAAGAAATTGGCCCGCTGAGGGTTAGATTTGACGAAGCTAGGGCCAAAAGGGCTGAAGTCCATAACGTGGTTCTTGCTGCAACCGAATGTGACGCTGCCTTTGCTGAAAGAGTGATCAACTTAGAGGCTGCCTTGAAATCCAAAATTGAAGAGCTTGCTACTACGGGGGCAAAACACGCCCAGTTGGAAGAGAATTACAGGAAAACTATCGAGCACTATAGGCTTTTTAGTTCAACTGTACGTGACCTTGATGTTAGCCTCAAATCTACTAGGTCTATCCGGGAAAACCTTTCTGCCGAGTTAACACAACTCAAAGAAGAACTTAAGCACCGAGCGGCTTCCCTCGTTGTTGAGAAAACTTACGCTATGTTCGCATGAGGAGAAAACCTTGGAAGACGCCAAAGCTTGTGACATTAATTTTGTTGCCGAAATTGCTAAGGCCCATGAGCTTGAGTTAGCTGCTAAAAGTGGACCCCCAGCGAGGTCTAATGCACCTGGTCCTTCCAGTTCTTGTTCCGGTTCTGAGTTCTCGGGACTGAAGAAGAATCGGAGGATGATGATGTTGAAGGCCAAAGTGGTGAAAATGTTAAGCCATCGGCGGGTCCATCTACTTCTCCCAGGGAACCGGACTGATGGTAGGCTATAATCTCGTGTTTTAGGTTCTTATTGCACTCTAATTCACTGTACTTTATTCATGTGTGAGCTTTAATTGATAGTATTTGCACTTATTGTGTGTTTCATGTCTTATAGGAGTCATTCCGAGTTATGTGGATATTATGAAATGAATTTGAGTGATTTGGAGCTTTGAAGTCTGAGTAAAAGCCCAAGGGATTAATCTCGGGATCGTGTTAGGGGGTCGAGGACCAAGTCTGGATGTCAAAACGCAAGTAAAATCCGTACTCTAAGAAATATGCACTAATGCAACGCACTGTGTGACGCAGTAGTGTATTTTTGGCTTCCTGACAAAAGTTGAGCTCTCTAGATTTCCCCACTAATGCCCCGCATGGCCCGTCGCCCCATGTGCCGCGCCTGTGCAAATTTTACAAAGCCAATGTCCTATTTCGACTAGGAGAAGATGGTTCAACTGGGCCCGACCCTACTTGGTATAAATACATGGAAAAACATTATTTTCTAGCTTTTGACACATGTAATACCTAAGAAGGCTAAGGAGGAGTTGGAGAAGCAAAAGCACAAGGAGTTCATCATTCAATCCTCACTCAAGACACGAGTTTGGATCATTTTATGTTTTCCTTTACTTTAAACATATTTGTGATGGACTGCTGCATATCTATGGAATAGTTCTCTTTTGGGTTTGATGGATTTGGTGTATTGATATTTGTTTGTGGATTATAACTCTAGTTTTATGTATTGAATCATTGTGGATGATTTAATTGTTGCATCTATATTCACATGTTCATGTAATCGGGAGAGGAATAACTTGAGATATCTTTGCACTATCTTGTTGGTTGAATTCATTAATTCTTCTTAGTAATCGAAGGAGGCTAGTTGAATTGTTGATTAAACCTAGTGAGCAGGTAATCGAGAGAGGTTCTCCTAAAGACCAATCCACTACGCATTCTTGCATATCTTCACGTGCTTAAATTGGTTCATCTCATGAGGCTAAAACTTAATCGAGAGAGGAGTTTTTGCTGAACGTTTGAACTAATAATTGAGTGAATTCGAGAGACTCACTTGCACATTAGAATTGTATTATCTAGATTTAAATCCTAGACAATTATCTTGCACCTATCCAATCAATCCCTATTTTCTCCCATTGATATCTTCCTTTGCTTACTCCTTGCTTTGATTGTCATTCGTCAATTAGCTCTAGATTCTTAGTTAACTGTAGTTTTAATCACATAAATCTAAATTGTTGATCATCTTGGATAACAATCTGGCTATAAACTCAATAATATTGTTTAACTCCAATCCTTGTGGATACGATATTATACAATACTATCTTTGACTAGCGAACATAATTAAAGTGGTGTTTTGCGCTCGTCACAGACACTTCTCTTCCTCCTGATTCCGGATATACTGTAGTTTAGCTTTTCTTTTCTTTTTCCAATTCTTGTACTTGTGCCATTTCAATGTATTTTTGTAAATAAAAACATCTTATTCTCAAGTACTATTTAAGTCTTCCTTTCGCTAGAATATTATCTTCCTTTTGCTTATGAATTTTGCGCAAGCTTTTCTGTTTTGTGTCTTAGTATGTGAAGCCTAGGGTGTATTCTCCTCGAAAGCATTTTTGGCTCTGAGAATCAGTCCTTTTTCGTGAGGGCTATGATAAGTATTTGCGCAAGTTTACTTTTTGCTTCCTTTGGTATACGGCTTCGGGTGTATCTTTCCCCGAAGGCATTTTGATTCCGGGCATAAATTCTTTCGAAACAAGCCCTTAATGTGAGGTTTTTTTATAAGAGAGGGCCCTCTTATGTTTACGGTGCTCTTGAAGAGGACGTCTCCAGTTTATTACGGCACTAACATTTGAAGTACTTGTTTAACTTTCAAATGGCAAAGTTAATTCATCGTTCGGACAAGAAACAAGATAAAAACAAAAGGATTTCATTTTATTCCTTCTATTTTCAAAAAGTACATAAGCACTTGCTATGCTGAAAAGAAATTACCATTACTTGTGGCTAACTAGTACAACTTGTTTCTACGGGGCTGGCCGCACAGTCCACGGTCCCGATGATGCAATTAGATTTTCGATTTTTTATTTCTCGGTCGACGTGGTAGTCATTGTTGCCGTGTCCTCATATCATTCCCCCCCCCCCTCCCCCAAGAATTCGAATGCGAAGAGTGCGAATTGGAACACTGGAAGTCTTGTATCTTCAAAGATTCCACTAACGCATTGCTAGATAATCCTTAACTTGGTAACACACTTTACTTCCCCTTACGAATTTATGCTATCGAGCGAAGGACTATCTAACTACCCTCTAGTGGTTTGTGCTCGTGAACGATCAAGTAACCTTTGCTCAATAGCAAACTTAACTTCTCGGTGGGAATTTACTATAGAGCAAAAGATTAGCTAACCATCCCCGAGTGGGTCTTTGCTTGTGTGCCTTGCTATTTAAAGTTCTTATTGCTAATGTCTTCGTAGTATGCTTTCTGTTGCTGCCTCGTTAAAAATCTTACGGAGTGGGACAAAAACTGAACAAAGGAAAAAGAGTGCAGCAGATACTTTCTGATCGGATAATGTTCATCAGCAATAATATCTTTTGAGGTGTGCCACGTTCCAATTGCCGGGCAACTTTTCTCCATTTTTGTTTTCCAACTTGTATGAACCTTTCCCAATGATAGTTGAAACCCGGTAGGGGCCTTCCCATGTTGGACCTATTTTCCCCGCGTTGAGATCCCGGGTGTTTTGAGTTACTTTCCATATGACCAAGTCTCCTACTTTGAAATAACGGAGGCTGGCTCTTCCATTATTCTCTACTTTTGAGCTACCATTCTTACATGCGTCAAGTCCCTGCGTTCATCGAACAATTCCAAGTTGACTAATATTGCTTCGTTGTTCGATTATTCATCTGCCTGGAAATATCTCAAGGTGGGTTCCCCTACTTCCACCGGGATTAAAGCTTTTGCACCGTACACGAGGGAAATGGGGTTTTCCCTGTGCTTGACTTGCCCGTATGCCCATAGAACTACGCGTAATTCCTCGGGCCAATTACGCTTAGCTGCTTCCAACCTTTTCTTGAGGTTTTGAATAATCAATTTGTTCGTCGACTCCGCTTGACTGTTTGCACTCGGATGATAGGGTGAAGATGTGATCCTCTTTATTTTTAGATCTTGGAGAAACTTTGTAATTTTTGCGCCGCTAATTGTGGCCCATTGCCGCATGCTATCTCTTTTGGTATTCCAAACCTGTAAATTATATTTTCCCACAAGAAATCCACCACTTCACGTTTTCCAATCTTCTGATAAGGACCTACTTCCACCCACTTAAAAAAATAGTCAGTCAAAATTAAAAGAAATCTTACCTTTCGGGGAGCCGGTAGCATTGGTCTGTCCATCCCCCACTTCATGAACGACCACGGGGACAGAACCGAATGTAAATGTTCTACCGGTTGATGCACCAGAGATGCGTAGCATTGACACTTATCACATTTTCGTACGAAGTGTTTTACGTCTTGTTCCATGCAGGGCCAATAATATCCTGCCCTTACTATTTACGCGTAAAATAGTACAGTTGAATTTATACGTGATTTCTAGACAAATAAATTAATTTGATCCTGAAATAATAAAATAGTCAAAGAATTTTGCAATACTTAGCCTAAGGATATAAACGAAACAGTGGAAGCAATAGTTCTGGGAATAGGGTTTCCAGGAACCACAACAACGAAATCAAAAAGTAAGAAGATACGATTATATTGAGCTTTGTATAGAATGTAGCTTAAGTTTGCTAGAAAATTCGTGTCTTTTACAATGACAATTGAGCTTCCTAGGATTGTCCCCTTCTTTAATGTCAATTATGAGGGACATTGATGAAAATGTAACGGTGAACATAAATGCCAAATTTCTTGTAAGGGGTAATTGCTCTTAATGCCGTGGAATATTCTCTATTAAATGCTACTGGGCGAAGAGCATTTATCACATCTTTATGAGAATTATTCTTTCCAGTGACAGACGTAATAGTTGCCTTCGGTCTTTGGCCATCCCCCCGTCTTGGGTTCCATGTGTCCCTTTTTTAGGCGGCCACGTGTCATAGGATATTTTACCCTATACAGAGAGTACCCCTACTTTCCGATTACATGCCTTTGTGTTACCAGAAAGTTGGTAGAAAGGCGATAATTACTATAATTCCCTCTGAAAGCTTCTGACGGTTGATTACACGTATGTCTCTCCGCATTTAATGCCCCAAACACGCATCATTCCTTAATTCATCACAACTTTTGCCGATTATCGAGGTAATCATGGCCATGAGTTTAGCAGCCAAAAATTTTATTTATACGTATCAACCTTCTCCCTTATACCTCATAATTATTCAAGCTTCCCTTATCTAACTTGCATCTTGCTCTTCATCTTTTCTCTAATTCTCTTCAAACAAAAAACCTTCTCCTTCTTCCACATAATGGCTTCTTCCTCAAAGCGTACCGGTTTTTCAAAAGAGCAAGAAGAAGACCGAGGACTCTATTCCTCCAACAGTGGAATCTATCATCCCTAGAAGTCTTATTACCATAAAAGACTTCGAAGAGAAATTCCCTACTGCTAACTCTCATACATGGGCCGTCAATAGGTACCCTTCTTCCATACGTCCTTCTAGCATTCCTGCTGTGAAGGAAGACTGCCACTGCCATGATGTGGATATTATTGCTCCTGATCTATCACAGTGAGTCACCCTACCCAAGGAAGGTTTCACATATTTTTACACGTATCCCTTCACTTTGGGTGCGTTCTCTTTGAGATGAGAGCTTGACTCCGTGATTGCGGAGTTTTGCCTCCGCTACCAAGTGTGTTTGGCAGAAGTAAGTCCTTCTGTATGGAGGACGGTTGCTTGCCTTCGATGTTTGTTCCAGGAGACTGGAGAGGAGCTAACCCTAGCTCATATGATGAATCTCTATTCTACCAAAATCTTCTGCGGGGAATGATAAACCTCTACAAACGTGGCAACCATGCTTAGTTGTCTAGCATGGATGATGATAACGACCGTGGGTGGATGGATCCCACCGGTGGTTGAAGGTTTGGATCGGTGGGTACAAAAGATCTTGGACGTTACGGCGCCCGAGACTCGCTTGTGGAAAGAACTGGCTCTTTAATACGGGTGGAAGGCCAAGAATCATGGTAATTCAAACTCACCTTCTTTCATTTTTTCATGTGAAAAACATGATTGATCCCTTCTAACGTGTCTATGAAATTAGATCTACCCGTACGCTCTGTCACATTCCCAAGGAGGATTTCTTGGCTGATCATATTGATGCAGTGAGGCTGCTTCAAGAGGCGCTTACTCGAACAGGTGTCTCTGGGTCTGCTTCGAGAGCAAATATTTCTTTATGAAGTCCCCGGCCGGAAGACAAACAACCAAAGAGAAGACACTTCTCCGCAGCCAAGGAAAAGAATAAGAAGGCGAGGACGGATGCCCCCGAGTCATCTCCGGTAGTGATGGTGATTGGCCCTCCTTCCAGGCCGGTCATAGCCACCTTGACGATCGACAATGATGAAGAAGCTAGTGACGAGGGAGCTTCCCTAAAAATCTAATTGGGACAAAAACTGAACGAAGGGAAAACGAGTGCAGCACATACTTTCTGATCGGATAATGTTCATCAGCAATAATATCTTTCGAGGTGTGCCACAATTCCAATTGTTGGGAAACTTTTCTCCATTTTGGTTTTCTAACTCGTATGAACCTTTCCCAGTGGTAGCTGAAACCCGGTAGGGGGCTTCCCACATTGGACCTAGCTTCCCCGCATTAAGCTGCCGGGTGCATTGAGTTACTTTCCTTAGGACCAAGTCTCCTATTTTGAAATAACAGAGGTTGGCTCTTCGATTATAATACCGCTCCATTCTCTACTTTTGAGCTACAATTCTTACATGCGCCAAGACCCTGCGTTCATCGAGCAGATTCTTTGTTCGATTCTTCTGCCGGGAAATTTCTCAAGGTGGGTTCCCCTATTTCCACCAGGATAAAAGCTTCTGCACTGTACACGAGGGAAAAAGGGGTTTCCCCTGTGCTTGACTTGTTCGTAGTTTGGTATGCGCATAGAACTCCGTGTAATTCCTCGGGCCAGTTACCTTTAGCTGTTTTCGACCTTTTCTTGAGGTTTTGAATGATCACTTTGTTCGTCAATTCCGCTTGACCGTTTGTGCTCGGATGATACGGTGAAGATGTGATCCTCCTTATTTTTAAATCTTGGAGGAACTTTGTAATTTTTGCACCGATAAACTGTGGCCCATTGTCGTCGCATGCTATCTCTTTTGGTATTCTGAACCTGCAAATAATATATTCCCACAATAAATCCACCACTTCGCGGTCTCAAATCTTCTGATAAGGACCTACTTCCACCCACTAAAAAAAATATTCAGTCAAAAATAAAAGAAATCTTACCTTTTCGGGAGCCTGTGGAATGGTCCGACGATGTCGATCCCCCATTTCATGAACGGCCAGGGAGATAGAACTGAATGCAAGAGCTCTACCAGTTGATGCACCAGTGGTGTGTAGCATTGACACCTATCACATTTTCGTACAAAGTCTTTGATGTCTTGTTACATGCGGGGCCAATAATATCCTGCCCTTACGAACTTCAGCACTAAGGAATCTGCGCCCGAGTGGTTGCCGCATATCCCTTCGTGAACCTCTATCATGACATAGTTTGCTTCGGATCCCCCTAAGCATCGGGCCAGTGGGCCTTGAAAAGATTTTCTACACAATTGGCCTCTCTTGAAGCTATATCGCGCTGCTTTGGCGCACAGTGCCTGGGAAAGTTTGGGGTCTTCAGGTAGCTTCCCGTGTTCGAGATAATCGATGATTTTATTCCTCCAGTCCAAGACTAGATTAGTCGAATTTACCTCATAGTAACCATTTGTATCTAGGACTGAGTTCATCAGTTGTACTACCTTCCTGGACATCTATCCCTTTATTTCCGTCGATGATCCTAGGTTTGCCAATGCGTCTGCTTCTGCATTATCTTCCTATTAGATATGAGTAATTGACCACTCCCAGAATCCTGCCAACAGAGCCTGAACCTTTACCATGTATTGTTGCATGCGCTCCTCTTTGGTCTCGAAGATCCCGTAGACCTGATTTACCACCAGATGTGAGTCGCATTTGATTTCAATAACCTCAAAGTCAAGTCCCCGGGTCAATTTGAGCCCTGAAATTAAAGCTTCATACTCTGCTTCGTTGTTAGTTAAATGGACCGTCCTGATGGCTTGCCTTAGGGTTTCCCCCGAATGCGTGATTAAGACTATATCGAGCCCGGACCCTTATACGTTGGAAGCTCCATCTGTAAATAAGGTCCAAACCTCTGATGTCGATTCCGACACCATTACTACTTCCTTGGTTTCCAGAGGTAATAATCCTGAACTGAAATCAGCAACGAAGTCAGCCAAGACTTGCAACTTAATTGCAGTCCTTGGTTTATATTCTATGTCGAATTCACTCATTTTGATGACCCATTTGGCTAATCTACCTGAGAGCTCGGGTTTATGGAGGATAATCCGCTAAGGGAAAGTATTCACCATGGCTATAGGGCGGAAATAGAAGTAAGGCCTCAGCTTCCGAGGGCGACTACGAGAGCTATGGCCAGTTTCTCCAAATGTGGGTAACAATTTTTTGCTCCCGTTAAAATTTTACTAGCATATAAATGGGAGATTGCGTACCTTCATTCTCTCGGACTAAACCTGCACTTACCGCAACTTTCGAGACCGCGAGATAAACCAGCAACGTTTCACCTTCTTTTAGTATTGAAAGCAATTGAGAGCTTGACAAGTATTTCTTTAAATCCCTCTAAGCATGTTGTCACTCCAGAGTCCATTCGAAATTATTTTTCTTTTTGAGCAGTGCAAAGAAACGATGACACTTTTCTGATGACCGGGAAATGAACCTGCTCAAAGCTGCCAATCTCCCCATAAGCCTTTGGACTTCCTTCACGTTTGATAGTTCTTTCGGGATGTCTTCTATGGCCTTGATCTTACCGGGGTTTGCCTCAATTCCCCTTTATCATATCAAAAATCCCAGAAACTTACCATAGTTGACCCTGAATGTGCATTTCTCGGGATTAAGTTTCATATTATGCTTCCTTAGGATGTCAAAAGTTTCTTGCAGATGTTTAAGATGATCACCTGCATTTAAAGACTTAACGAGCATATCGTCTATATAAACTTCCATAGTTTTTCCTATTTGATTTTCAAACATCTTGTTCACGAGCCGTTGGTAAGTGGCTCCGGCGTTTTTCATCCCGAAGGGCATCAAATTGTAGCAATATATACCGAAATTCATTATAAACGAAGTTTTTTCCTAATCCTTGATAAGCGGGGATTTTGACTACTTATTAGCGCCTTTTAGCTTTTGCTTTAGTCTAAAAGTATTGAATTGCATTCTCGAAACTAATAAAATGTGCAAAATTGCAGGAATGTTGGAAGTTGGACTCCCGAGATGAAATCCGGCTCAAAGAGGAGTAGTCCGAGCACAAGCCAACAAAAGGGCACAAAAGCATACAAACTGCGGTCGCAGAAGAAATTCTGCGGCCGTAGAAAAATTGCAGTCTGCACAATTCCATCTGCGGCCGCAACAAAAGAAGAAAGACACAGTAGACTTTTGTGCAAATTGCGAATCGCACATGAATCGTGCGGCCGCAAAAGAAGGGCTCAAGACCAAGATCAGAGAGATGACAAAACAGCCAAGTCCAGAGCTTCATTGAATTGCGGTCCGTAAACGATTTGTGCGGCGGCAGAAGATTGTCTTGCGGCCGCAATCATAATTATGTGGACCGCAAAAGAGGGTAAATCTGCGAACCGCAGTAATGTTGTCTCATGGCCGCAGTTCAGAATTGTACGGCCGGAAAATACCAGCTCCAGCCAGATGAAGAATTCTGCGGACCTCACATGAATTGTGCGGCCGCAGAACCTCCCGAAGGGCATTTTTGTCCGAAAATTCTAGCCTTGTATAAATACACAAGTTTCGTTTTGACATCAGCAAGTCCTGTAACCGTTTTTCTTTGCTTGTTTTATAAGTTTTCTATATTTTGGTGTATTTTATTATAGATTTTATCATTTTAACTTTACATTATGATTTAAATTAGTATTTCTTCTTCTCTTTCTTCAATTCCAAGCATGAGTAGCTAGATTTTTGCTAGGGTTGCGACCCAACCCTAGTGTGTCACCTTATAGGTAATTAAATTAGTGCTTGTTTATGACTGGGTGTTTATAATTTAGCCAAGTTCATGCTTTAATTTGTGGAATTAATGGTTGCAAACATTAGTTCATGCCTATTTTACTTAGTATCTACTTGAGAAAGAGAGACTTAGTCTAGGAAAACTTGTCTAACAAGGAATTAGGTCAATCGAGAGATTGATTAACCCAATTAAAGGCTTCAGCCTAGAGATAGTAATAACCCGACTTGAGCTTTTATCAATTGTATTGTGTGATACCCATTTGGTCTTCAAAGGCCAAATTGGGCAAAACCATTCTCTGACCGAGAGGTATTAAGTGGGTAATTGAGAGTTGATAGCTATAATACACCCGGATCAACAGAACAAGCATTAAGGTTTTTATCCCATTAGGCAAACGCCTAGGTAATGGTCACATCCCTAAGCTTTTACCTATTTGAAAAACATCAAAAATAATTATCTTAGTCTTATTTCTCTATTTTGCAATATTTAGTTTTAAAATAGAAATAGAAACAAAACCTTTTCTTGTGGAAGCGAAAACTTAGATAATTCAATTTCACACATTAGAATATATACTTCTAACTCCCATTTAGCTCCCTGTGGATTCGATCCCGACTCTTTGTTGGGTTACTATAATTGCAATCGACCATTTCTTACCTTGTTTTGAGGTGTGCATTTGAGCGCGGTTCAATTTTGGCGCCGTTGACGGGGAGTTAAAAACGGTGTTAGCTATATATTTGGGTGTGTTTTTGGAATATCTTATTTTCCTTCCGTGTTACTAATGTGTTTGAGAAATTGTAGGTGCAACCATGGCAAAACATTAGCTCATAAATATTGCTTTGGGGGATGTGGACATTGACGATGAACAAGTGGATGAGGTTCGTCTTGAACCTCAAGCCAGTAGAAGAGGCCGAGTGCCTCATGACAATGTGCCCGTTCCACCCCCACCTCCACCATTTGGCTCCACAACGGGTGTTTCCCAATGAAGGATATGCAAGCGCAATAGTCCCTCCCCGTATTAGGGTGGGCAACTTTCAAATAACAAATGTGATGCTCCCTTTGCTAGAGCAACAAGGCTTATTCACGGTGTCCTGCTCAAAATACATACAAACATTTGAAGGGGTTTGTGGACACGGGTTGGGGGAGTAAACAAACAAATGTCTCCGAGGATGCTTTGAAGCTAAGGACTTTTCCCTTCTCTTTACGAGGGAAAGCTATAGATTGGTTGGAACGTTTGCCGAACCATTCCATTCACACTTGGGATGAATTGGCGGAAAAGTTTATTTCTAAGTAGTTCTCTCCGGAGCACATGGCTACACTTAGGGATGAGATTCTAGCATTCAAGCAAGAGCCCAGTGAACCACTACACGGGATATGGGGGCGATATAGAACAATGGCTAAAGAATGTCCCAACAACGATATGACGGAGAACATAATTCAACAAACTTTCTTCATGGGATCAACACAACCAACCAATGTGTAGTGAATCAACTTGCCGATGGAAACTTCATGACTATGCCTTATGCGGATGCATGTGAGATCTTAGATGAAATGGCGGACACATCATCGGCATGGCAGTCTCAGGCTAATGTTCCACAAGGTGATTCCAATGTGATTCACCTCCACAAAGATTTGCATGACCATGAGCAAGCCATAGTCGAATTGACTACCACCATGAATCAACTAGCAAAGGCTCAACTTCAATAAGTGCAAAATTCTAAGAAAGTCAATGCCATGGAAGGAGCAAACATGATGGTGAACAAACGGAAAACCTAGAGTCCACAAGTGCAACAACGAGTGGACAATTTTGTGCAAGAAGATAGTGGGTTTGATCAACGTGATTCTTACAGTGGCCAAGAAGAGGAGGTGCAATATGTGAACAACTTTCAAGGGCAATGAAACAATTTCCAAGACCCAAATCAACAACAATGGTGACCTCAAAATAATCAAGGCAATTGGAATTCTAACAACCAAGGTAATTGGAGTGGTGAAAACAATCAAGGGAAACAATAACAATCAAGGAAATTGGAATGGAAATAATCAAGGTAATTAGGGAGGTAACAATCAAGGTGGATGGAACAATAATCAAGGCAACCGGGGGTGGGATTTTCAAAGGCCCCTGATATATCAACAACTGAGCAACCCGCCTCCTTATCCTTCCCATGGTCCTAGTTCTTCAGTGTCAATTCTGATGCCCAACTTACTTCACAAAATACATCAATCCGCAACTTAGAAGTTCAAATGGGGTGAATCTCTCAAGCTCGAAATTCTCATCTTAAAGGGGCACTACCAAGTGACACGGTAGTGAACCCAAAGGGTGGGAACAACACGGGACATGCCATGATCGTTACTACAAGAAGTGGAAGAGGTGGAAATGCACCCACCTCAAGTCAAAGGCAACTTGTGGATAATGAGCAAGTGGTACAAGAAGAAGAGGTCCTGAGCAATGTGATGCAATCAAATAATGAAGTTCGGATTATTATTAATGACAATATGGATGAGACTCAAGAGTAAGTGAACCCGTCTAGGGATCACGTTATTGACATACCGGAACCGGTAGTGCAAAAGGCTAAGGCACCATTGCCTAAGCATCCTCCTCCATATCCTAAAAGGCTTGCCAAGAAAAATGGCGAGAATCAATTCAAAAAGTTCATTGACATGATAAAGAGTCTCTCGATCAATGTGCCATTAGTTGAAGCTTTGTAACAAATGCCCGATTATGCAAAGTTCTTGAAGGATTTGGTGACAAAGAAGCGGTCGATGAATTTTGAAACTATCAAAGTCACTCATAAAATGAGTGCAATTGTATATTCAATGGCTCCTAAATTGGAAGATCCCGGTGCTTTCACAATCCCTTGTACCATTGGAAATCCCGATTTTGCTAAAGCTCTTTGTGATTTTGGGGAAAGTATCAATTTGATGCCCTATTAGGTTATCAAGACCTTGGGAATTGGGAAACCAAGACCCATATCCATGAGATTAAAAATGCCGACCGCACCATGAAGAGACCGTTGGGAGTGATTGAAGATGTATTGGTTCGTGTTGATAAATTCATTCTTCCGGCGGATTTTGTCATTCTTGATTGTGAAGTGGACTATGAGGTTCCGATTATTCTTGGAAGACATTTCCTTGCGACGGGGAAGGCTCTTGTTGATGAGGAATCCAGAGAACTCACTTTCCGGGTGGGTGATGAAAAGGTGGTATTCCACGTAGGCAAATCTATGCGACAACCAAATAGGAATGAAGTGTGTTCTTTTGTGGACTTGGTGACTAATGTGATTGTTGATGATACAAGTGTCAAGATCAATGTGGGTGATATGTTGGAGGCCGTCTTGCTCAACTTTGATGATGACGAGATGGATGGCTTCATGGAATGTGCGAACTCATTGCAAGGAATGGGGTCGTACAACTATGCACCCCGAAAACTCTCCTTGGATCTTGAAAATAGGAAAACTCCTCCTACAAAGCCTTCAATTGAAGAGCCTCCAACCTTGGAGTGGAAGCCATTGCCTCTACATCTTCGGTATGAATATCTTGGCCCATGTTATACTTTATCAGTTATTCTTTTCTCTTGTTTGACTAACGTGCAGGTTGACTCTACATTGGCGGTGCTACATAAGAGGAAGAAAGCTTTTGGATGGAGATTGTCAGATATTAGGGGAATAATCCCCACATTTTGCAAGCATAAGATCAACTAGGAGGAAGACGCAAACCATCTATTGAACATCAAAGGAGACTCAATGAGGCTATGCAAGAAGTGGTCAAAAAGGAGATTATAAAGTGGTTAGATGCCGGAGTTTTCTACCCTATTTTTGATAGTTCGTGGACTTCTCCAGTGCAATGTGTCCCAAAGAAAGGGGGCATGACGGTGGTCACCAATGAAAAGAATGAGTTGAGTCCCATAAGAATGGTGACCAGGTGGAGAGTGTGTATGGACTATCGCAAGCTCAACAAAGTCACAAAGGATCATTTCCCACTTCCCTTACTTGACCAAATGCTTGATAGGTTGGCCGGCCATGTTTTATATTGCTTTCTAGATAGATATTCGGGCTACAACCAAATCGCGGATGCCATTTGGTTTATGTAATGCACCGGCAACTTTTCAAAGAGGTATGATGGCTATCTGCACGGACATGGTGGAGGACTACCTTGAAGTTTTCATGGATAACTTCTCGGTGGTTGGGGATTCCTTTAATGATTGCTTGGCAAATTTGGATAAAATATTAGCAAGATGTGAAGAAACAAATTTGGTGCTAAATTGGGAGAAGTGTCATTTCATGGTCGAGGAAGGCATTGTCCTTGTCCACAATATCTCAAAGAATGGCATTGAAGTTGACAAGGCAAAGATTGAGATGATTTCTAAACTTCCACCTCCAACTTCGGTGAAAGGCGTGCTGAGTTTCTTAGGCCACGCGGGGTTTTACCGGCATTTCACCAAGAATTTCTCTAAAGTGGTGAACCCGTTATGCAAGCTTTTAGAGAAAGATGCTAAGTTTCACTTCAATGAAGATTGTATGAGAACCTTTGAATTGTAAAAAGTTCAATTTGAGTGCCCAAGTCAACTACACCATTACGGAGAAATAGCTCCTTGCCATTGTGTTTGCAATTGAGAAGTTTCACCCGTACTTGATGAGTGCGAAAGTTATTATCCACACAGATCATGCGGCACTTTGTTATCTTATGAGCAAGAAAGATTCCAAAGCTCGGTTGATGAGATGGGTGCTTTTGTTGCAAGAGTTTGATATTGACATCCAAGATCAAAGAGGGAATGAAAATCAAGTGGCGGACCACTTGTCTCGTTTGGAGGAGAAGGGGAGGCCGGATGTTGGCCTTGAGATCAATGACTCCTTCCCCGATGAGCAACTCTTGGCTATTTCAATGAAGGAGGTGCCACGGTTCGCGGATCTAGCAAACTTCCTTGTGTGTGGAGTTATCCAGGATGAGTTCTCTTCAAATCAAAGGAAGAAGCTCAAACAAGATAGTCAAGATTATTATTGTGATGAGCCATACCTTTTTCGGATTTGTACAGATGGGGTAATTAGAATATGTGTACCGGAAGAAAAGCAAAGTGATATTCTTGGGGCTTGTCATTCTTCGCCATATGGTGGTCACCATGGTGGAGCAAGAACTGCGGCCAAAGTGTTAAGTTGCAATTTCTATTGGCCCACTCTTTCCAAGATGCAAGTGATTTAGTGAAAAAATATGATAAATGTCAACGGGCCGGTGGAATCTCGAAGAAGAATGAAATGCCTCTCACTACCATTTTGGAAATTTATATCTTTGATGTGTGGAGTATTGACTTCATGGGTCCTTTTGTGAGTTCTTATGGAAACACCTACATCTTGGTTGCGGTTGATTATGTGTCTAAATGGGTTGAGGCCATTGCTCTACCCAACAACGAAGCGAGGAGTGTGGTGGCGTTCTTGAAGAAGAATATTTTCACAAGGTTTGGTACTCTGCGGGCTATCATAAGCGATGGGGGTCATATTTTTGCAACAAGGCTTTTGACACTTTACTTAGAAAATATGGTGTTACACATAAAGTTATGACTCCCCATCATCCACAAGCTAGCGGTCAAGTGGAAGTCTCCAACCGGGAGATATAGAGTATCTTGTCCAAAACAGTGAATGCTAACCGGACGTATTGGTCAAAAGAGCTTGATGATGCATTATGGGCTTATCAGACTGCTTTCAAAAATCCTATCAAAATGTCTCCATACTGATTGGTGTTCGGCAAAGCTTGTCATCTTCCGGTAGAACTTGAGCACAAAGCCATGTGGGCTCTAAAGAAGTTGAATCTTGATTGGGATGTAGCCGCTAACTTGAGGGTTGCACATTTGAATGAATTGGATGGGTTCCGGTACCATGCTTATTCAAGTTCATCCTTGTACAAATAATAGATGAAATATCTTCATGATAAATACATTTCAAACAAAGAGTTCAAGGTGGGTGAATCTTGTATTGTTGTTCAACTCGCGGTTGAGGATGTTTCCCCAAAAGCTAAAGTCTAAATGGAGTGGTCCCTTTGAAATTGTGGGTGTGACACCTTTTGGTGCATTGGACTTGAAGAACAAAAACAATGAGGTATTCCGAGTCAATGGTCACTGGGTGAAGCACTATTTGGGAAAAGTTAGTGATGTCCACGTCATGGCGGTGATTCATTTCAAATGATGGTAATCTGCGTCGTGCCGCGACGTTAAATCAAGCGCTTCTTGGGAGGCAACCCATGTTTCTTTTTCTTTTCTTTTCGTCTTTTATAGTTAGGTGTTATTTTTGTGCCCCCTGGATTTGAAGTGTGTTGCAGGGATGAGTATGCTTTACAGGAATTGTGCCCAGAAATTTGGTTAACTATGGAAAGAATTAGGGACAGCAATTGTATGGTGCGGACCGCACAATTAAGGTTGTTACAGCAAAAGGTGCTCTACGGCTGCACAATTACATTATGGACCGCACAAATGGAAGGTAAAAGTGATGACTCTCTGAAGTTAGTCCGTCAGAAAAATGGCCGATCTGTGGCCGCAGCAAAAATTTTGCGGTTCGCAACAACATCTGCGGCTGCACACCAAATTCTACGGACCGCAAAACAATAGGGAAACTGAGCCCCCAGGTAACAGAGTGCAGACCGCAATTGGAATTATCCGGCCGCACTCACTTCCCCGTCCCTTGAATAAATGGACAAGTATAAATAGAGGGCTTAGGGCTACTGTTACCTGATTCGCTCAAATTACACCTTAACAATAGTGTAAGCGATCGATGTCAAATATAGTAACCCAACGAGGTTGGGGTCGAATCCCACAGGGAATAGGCGTGAAGCAATTATCCAATTAATGCAGTACTTTACTTAGTCGTAATTCTATCAAGTAGCCAAATAGAATAAATTGGTGTTGAATGTGTAAAGAAAAGTAAACGAAGAATTTCAGTTTGAGAATAATTTGAACGTAAAAATATGAAGTTAAGATACTAAGGTTGTGTTCCCCCTAATGTAGTAGAATGCTTTTGATATTGATATTGAATCCGTTCTTGATATGCAATCGGTTCTTATTAACTTATTATCCAGTATTTCCCAACACTTAGATAATGTATCCTCTTATGATTCTCCCGAATACAAAAGAGTCAAACTTAAGAACACCCAATCATTCGCCAATTTAAAATCTACTTATTCCTAAGTGATTTCGTTAAACAAGGTTTAAAGCCTTGAATTATCGTTATTTATCTCTACCAAACTCTATCTCAAGATACGATAGCGTAAATTGGCATTCGTTAATGTTTGCAACCACTCGATTAATTTAAGAACAAGAAATAAATAAATATCAAGCTTCTTTCGAAATTGAAATCAATATCAAACTCTCAATAACTTTCTACCCATCTAGGGTTCACAACATCAGTATTAGAGTTTAGTTACACATATTAAAAACTGAAGAACAGAGAAGAATAACTGAATGCATCTTACAAAAATATAGAATTCTCAGTTTTGATCACCCACAAACTTCTCTCAATTCGAAAAATAACCAAAGGCGGTACTTTGCACTATGAATTCTGACAAGTCTCTCTTCACACAACCCTAGAAAAGCTATTTATAGAAGCCCAAAACCCAAGGCGAGCAGCAGTTACGTTTGGCCTCAGTACACGTCTGCGGTCGCATTCTTGTCGCAGAACAGGAATGCGGTTCGCAAAACCTTCACGTTCCATCGCAGATCATACCAGTCAGCTTCCTTCTCATCGCAGCTGAAAATGCGGTTCGCATATTGACTCTGCGATCGCAGAATGCGATCGCAGTCCTTACTCTATTTTTCACCCAGACTCTGTTCGTGTTTGCGATGAGAATGTGGTTTGCATTCCTGTTCTGCGGTCGCATTTGCGACCGCATTCTCCACCTGAAAGTTGGCTTAGAGTTCTGTCTGCGTCTGCGATCTTCCTATGAATTATGCGATTCGCATAGCTGTTTTGCGATCGCATAATCTACCCTGCGATGCTTCTGACCTCTTTTCTTGCCTTTAACTGGCTTTTTGGACCTCTTTTTCATGCTTCTGGATCTCTTCACTCAATACACTACAATCACATTAAAATTACATAAGTATTGTGATAATTAGCACGTACAACAAGTTAACTCTACACAAATAGTATCAAAATGTGCCGAAATTACCCGGCACATCATTACCTTTTTCCCTCTCTAAGCTCATAACTTGCACAAATTTGAAATTTCTTCTTGAATCATCTACCCACACGCCTAGCAACTATGATCATTCATTTCTTGCACTCATTCGCATCAGTTATGCTTCATCATCTTGTTAATTTATTTTAATTTTTAGATTTTTAGTAGAAATTTAGACCATATGTCTGTTGAATCTATTTGAACAACCATGTGGGATAAATCTGTAGTGCGTATACTTGAAAATGCTCTAGGGGGAATAGGTCAATAGATTTTCATGCTTAGATGTTGTTTCCATGTCCAAATTGTGCAAAAGTTGCAAGCCCTAGATAAAAATGAATAACTGTTCGTAATTGGTTGCAATCTGCGGCCGCACAAGAAATTGCGCGGTCCGCAAAAGTTGAATCTAGGATACTTTAGTAAGGAATGGTTCTGTGGCCGCAAGAAAAATATGCGGACCGTAGAAATCCAATTGCGGCGCAGAACAACCTATTTCCTGTGATCAAAGAGTTGCCAAATTGGTGACTCTCATGTGCGGCCACAAGACAATTTGTGAGGACTGCATAAAACATGTTACGGCCACAAAAAAGCCAATTCTCTATTATCAGAGAGTTGGCATGTTAGTGGTATCTGAGTTGCGGCAGGAAAGAGAAATGTGCAGACCGCAATCCAGTTTTGCGGCCGCAATGTAAAATCTGCAGACCGCAAGTCCCTACCCTACAAACATGATTCAACTGTGTTCCTTACTGTTTCTTCTGATGTGTCCTTACATTCATTGTATGTCTGAACTTGAATTGCATCTAACAATCGCCTTTGCTTGGTATAGAAAATGGTTCGATCTAGAGGCAGAAGTGACACTTCAAAAGGAAGGAGTGACCCTTCTCGCGGACGAGGGAAGAGACCCTTACCTAGTGCCCAACAGCTTGAAAGCAGAAAGAAGACAACAGTCGACAAGGGGAGAGGTGTAGACCTTTCCGAGACCAGTTCCTATGCCCCATATAAGGAAGCATCAGAGGGCAACTCAACCTCTGTACATGAGCAGCCGGCTGTCCAGTCAAGGCCGCCAAAGAGGTATCAGCTCAGGGATGAGTCATCCACATCATACAGCACTTCTGAGGGTTCGGAGAGTGCCAATCAGGCTTCTGAGCCTTCTACTACACATGTCCCCCAAGCACCGGAGACATCAGTTCAGGACATCCTCGATGATGACAAAGAGGGAGATGCTACAGTTGCCAGCCGTGAGCGGTCAAAGAAGAAAGAGGTGTGGGAGGATTGGTTTGTCAGTTTGGCTGCTTTCTCCAGCTTCCGTGATTAGTGGCCAGTGAGGTTGCTCACTGTTGAGAGACAATTTCAGTTCAAAGATTTAGAAAAGAATAACCCTGTAGTTTTGAGGCAATTTCGGAAACGAAAAGGGTGGATGTGGTTTACCCAGAGCATAGTAGATGCAAAGGAGTGCCTTGTCCGGGAATTCTATGCCAATGTGGCACATATCAAAAAAGGGACAAAGGTGAGTAAAGTGAGGAACCTCAAAGTGCGATTTGATCAGCACACATTGAACACCTACTTGGGATTTGATGATGTCGAGCCCAAAGAGTACTTAGAGAAACATGCACATGGGGATGCAGCTCATCCTTGGCTAGCTGAGATTTTAGCATTTCCTGGGCTACCACCACCATGGATCACAATAAGGGTTTCTATTCACAGGAGTACGCTGAGCTTTGAGGCAAAGGGGTGGCAAACCTTTGTATGCAGAGACTAGACCCATGCCAAAACGAGACATATCTTCCGATCCCTCGAGCTATTCTAGTTGCTTCCATCATGGCCGGGTACCCTATCAATGTAGGTGTCGTGATGTCGGCCAACATCTCTGTGGTCACTCGGCAAGCTGACATATCCTACCCGTATCCCAACACCATTATAGAATATCTCACGGATGCGAGGGTAGAGCCGAGGGATGTTTACACAAAGGTGCGGCTGAAGAAGCCCTTCTCATTTACTCACTGATGGATGCGCACAACCCTAGGAAAAAGGGCCAGCCGTCTACCACCACAGGCCAGTTTGATGAGCCATCGGTGGTAGTTGCAGAGGCAGTTGATATTCCATCCACTTCGACGGAACCTTCATCTAGTGTTGCAGCCATGCCTCCACCACCATCCTTAGTTCCCACAGCATTTCCTACCACAGGTTCCACCTCGGCTTTATAGCCGGTGCCCATGCCTACTGCTCCAATTTCTGTGCTGCCAGTCTCTCCGACCTTAACAACTGAATGCAGACAGCCACTATAAAGCTGTCTGACTTATCCAGTATGTTGCAGCACAATCTTCTATTTGGCACCTCAGATGCCCCCATCAGTGGAAGAAACTCTGAAGAAGCTCTTGGAGAACCAGAACACAATCATGGCTACATTAGCGCAGCATGGGTTAGTGATCGAAGAGCTGGGCAACAAAGTAAAAAAAATGAGAAAGTCCCAGACCTCCAAGAAGTCAAGGGACAAGCTACGGAGACAGGTTACTAAGCTTGCTGCATCCGGAGATATTCCATTCGACATGCTGATTGACCCACACAACCCAGGCCCAGATCCTACAGCACCAACAGCATCGGTGGCACCAGCTGGCCAGTCTAAGGAGCCAGACTTTGCTGCTGACACTGCCGAGGCCGTTAGATATTCGCCAACCCAGTCACTCCCAGAATTGAGGATGATGAGATCCAGTTGGAAGAGACTGGGGGTGGAGACGATGCTGTGGACACAGAGATGGCCAAGGAGCCATAGGGAGTTTTCTTTACTCTTACCCTTCCTTTACTCTTATTTTGTTAATCATTGGGCACAATGCTTCTTTTTATTCGGGGGGTGGAGTTTATTTGATTATATTTGATGATTCTGAGACAATTGGTTTGTATAACTTGACAATATTTTCTTCTCTTTCCTTATTCTGTATATATTCTCTCTTCTTCTCTCATTGTGTATGTATCTTCTCATTCTCCGTCATTATGTATATTCTTTATGCTTTCGATTTTTTTTGCTTTGTAGCTTTTTACGTTTGTTTTCTTATTAGTTAGTGTTTAAGTGAGTAGCTTCTAGCTTCTTTTTGAATTAGTAGCTCCTTCTTGATTTAGTAGCTTCTTTTTATGTTTTTGTAGACAATAAGCCTTTGGTTTTCTTAGTGTCACGGTTCTTTCCAAAGGTAGTTTTTGTGTGAACCGGGTGACTCTTCCCAATGATGGATGGCGTGACAACCTTCTTAAGGGACTGAGTCAATTTTTAGTGTTTAGGTAATAATAGTAGTAGTAATGAATAATAATTAAGTCATTCTCGAAGAGTCAAACATGTTTCACTTGGCACCAACACACATAAAATACATGCTTATGGTTAGGAACATGATTTTTGAAAGAAATAGCTCTAGTTAGTGACTTTGTGACTCTTGTGTTGACTTAGGGAAACCATCGAGTGGTTCAATCGAACCAGAGTGATTTTCATCTTGAATGTGGTCGTTGTGGGCCCTCGACTCTTTCCTCTTTAACAATCCAGTTGCGTGAGGGGTGAAATGCTTTGTTGCTATTCCAAGTACCCGTGCAAAAGGTCTAGAACTTACCCCGAATGTGTTTGAAGGTGAATCTTAAGTTCTACTTGGCTTGAGAAGTGATTGTAGGCTTTCCTTGGCCGGCTTGAATTTTCTATTGCCTACCAATGATGTCATCCCTATTCAACCTCTTTGAGCCTTTAGCCTTTCTCATTTAAAAATCATGTTACAAGCCTCTCTTGATACCCGAGCTTTCCTTAACTCTCAGGTGAAACAAATGATGAAATTGAAAAAGGGTATCAAGGCACAAAAACTGAAAAAGAAATGATGAGAAGAAAAGGCAAAGAAAAGAATAGAACAAAAACAAAAGTGCAACAAAAATGAATAAGTAGAAGAGTTGAAGGGATTCAAAGAAAGGCAAAGAGCCCAAACATGGAGAAATATGAGTGTAATGATCAAGAAAGAGTAATGTTAAGTCTCTATAGTCCCCTAAGAAAAAGAAAATGCCTCAAAAAATTGGCAAGGAGTGAGCCAAGAATAAAAAGACGGAGTGCTTAAGAAAAGGTGTAACCACTCAACCATATTGTATCCAATCCTAACCCAAAAGCCTTCATTACATCCCGAAAGAAGTCCTACCTAATTTCAAGCCGAGTAAGCTTACATTAGTGGCGATCTACATGAGGGGCAAGCCTATGGTACTTGAAGTCGTACTTGCGACATTCTCTTGAGAGAGATAAGTGAACACTTCATAAGCCTTTGGATTGAGTGCTAAAATTCTTAAGTAAGCTATGCAAACGGAGTGTAGAGGAGGAGTTTAGAATCCACAATGACCTACATGAGAGAGCGAGCTTCCTTGATGAGTAAAGTTAACTCTTGATGCTCAAGTGTCACATTAGAACTATATGTGCATGAATGTTTAACTTGTTGACTTGTTGATAATACATAAGTAGTATGGGAAATTGTTGGTCCCAACTGATGTGTGAATGGCTCACCTTTGACTGGCTGAAATGACCCTTAACTTGTGGAGGTGGGAACTATTTTATTTTCTTGAAGACAAGCAAAGACTTAAGTTTGGGGGAGTTGATAAGTGAGATTTTGACTACTTAGTAGCGCCTTTTAGCTTTTGTTTTAGTCAAAAAGCATTGAATTTCATTTCCAAAACTAATGAAATGTGCAACATTGCAGGAATGTTGTAAGTTGGACTCCCGAGATGAACTCCGACTCAAAGAGGAGTAGTCCAAGCACAAGGCAACAAAAGGGCACAGAAGCATACAAAGTGCTCAAGACCAAGATCAGAGAGATGACAAAACAGCCAAGTCTAGAGCTTTATTGAATTGCGGTCCGCAAAACATTTGTGCGGCCGCAATCATAATTCTACAGACCGCAGAAGAGGGCCTTGCGGCCGAAGTACTAAATCTGCGGACAATAGCAATGTTGTCTCGCGGCCGCAGTTCAAAATTGTGCGGCCGCAGAATACCAACTCCTGCCAGATGAAGAATTCTGCGGACCGCACATGGAATTTTGCGGCTACAGAACCTCCCTACTGACATTTTTGTCCGAAATTTCTAGCCTTGTATAAATAGACGAGTTTCATTTTGACATCAGCAAGTCCTGTAGCCTTTTTTCTTTGCCTCTTTTGGAAGTTTTCTATATTTTGGTGTATTTTATTATAGGTTTTATCATTTTAACTTTATATTATGAATTTAATTAGTTTATTCTTCTCTTTCTTCAATTTCAAGCATGAGTAGCTAGATTTTTACTAGGGTTGTGACCCAACCCTAGTGTGTTCACCTTATGGGTAATTAAATTAGTGCTTGTTTATGATCGTGTGTTTATTATTTAGCCTAGTTCATGCTTTAATTTTTGGAATTAATGGTTGAAAAATTAGTTTTACTTAGTCTCTACTTGAGAAAGATAGACTTAGTCTAGGAAAACTTGCCTAACAAGGAATTAGGTCAATCGAGAGATTGATTAACCCAATTAAAGGGTTCAGCCTAGAGATAGTAATAACCCGACTTGAGCTTTTATCAACAATATTGTGTGATACCCATTTGGTCTTGAGAAAGCCAAATTGGGCAAAACCGTTCTCTGACCGAGAGGTATTTAGTGGGTAATTGAGAGTTGATAGCTGCAATACACCCGGATCAACAGAACAAGCATAAAGGTTTTTATCCCATTAGGCAAACACCTAGTTAATAATCACATCCCTAAGCTTTTACGTATTTTAAAAACTAAAATAATTATCTTAGTCTTATTTCTCTATTTTGCAATCTTTAGTTTTAAAATAGAAACAGAAACAAAACCTTTTCTTATGGAAGCACAAATTAAGATATTCAATTTCACGCATTAGAATATATACTCTAACTCCCATCTAGCTCCCTGTGGATTCGATCCCGACTCTTCGTTGGGTTGCTATAATTGCAATCGGCTGTTTCATACCTTGTTTTGAGGTGTGCATTTGAGCACGGTTCAATCCTTTGGGTTCATCTTAATTTGGTTGTACCCTAAATAAGCATCGAGGAAACTCATTAACTCGTGCCCCGACGTGGCATAAATCATTTGATCGATGTTTGGCATTGGGAATGAGTCTTTCGGGCATGCTTTGTTATGATCTTTATAATCTACACACATGCGAAACTTATTGTTCTTCATAGGAATTACTACATTGTCTAGCCAATCTGAATAACTTACCTCTCGGATCGAACCGATATTAAGTAAGCGAGATACCTCTTCTTTGATGAATTTATTCCTAGCTTTAGCAATCGAGCGTTTCTTTTTTCTTATTGGAGGTATGCTGGGATCCGAGCTTAACTTGTGTACGGATAATTCTATCGAGATACCTGTCATATCCTCATGCGACCATGCAAAACAATCGGTGTTAGATTTAAGGAATTTAATAAAGTCATACCTGAGTTCTGGGTGCAGTCTTGTCAGTTCTTCAAACAATGCCACTTACTCCAGCTCTTCTGTTGGGAATTTCGTTGCATCGGTCTCTTCTGGAACTTGGAAATATATCGGCACCTGATAATATTCTGACGCCTCTGCCCTCGGGCTAACTTCATCTAGTTCGGGAGTAGGTGCCGGTCCCTGTAATTGTTATGCCACATGTTCCTTTCCTTTGCTACTGGAGATTGAAATTGCATTCATCTCCCTTGTTGCCGGTTAATCACCCCTTATCTGCTTAATTCCTTCGAGCGTTGGAAACTTCAGAGTTTGGTGATACGTTGATGGTATAGCTTTCATCTCATACAACCATGGCCTTCCCAGAATGATGTTGTATCCCATATCACCATCTACTACTTCGAAAAGAGTTGTTTTCATTACTCCTTCAACGTTCGTGAGTAATAAAATTTCTCCCCAGGTTGTCACACTTGCGAGTTTGAATCCGGCAAGGAGCATTGTGGCCGGAATAATGCGTCCTGTGAGTTTAGCTTGCTCTAATACTCTCCATTGTATGATATTAGCTGAACTTCCTGGATCCACTAGAACACGTTTAATCTTAAAATCTAGCACATTTAAAGAAATTACCAGTGGGGTCGTTGTGTGGCAGCAGCAATCTGTCTGCGTCCTCCTCCGTATAAGTGATATCGTCTTCCCGAAGCCTTTTGCTATGCGTTATTGATACTTTTATCTTCTTTGCTACTGAAAAGGTGACCCCATTAATCTCGTTCCCTCTGAAGATCATGTTGATTGTCTGACGCGGGGGATCTTCTCCTACTTTTGAGGGTTCCGCGTTGTCCGGTTATGACCATAATTGTTCTAAGCTCGGTCACTCAAGAATTCTCTAAGGTGACCATTCTTCAATAATGTTGCCACTTCTTCCCGGAGGTGTCGATAGTCCCCTGTCCGGTGGCCATTCATCCCATGGTATTCACACCATAAGTTAGGATCTATCTAGCTGGGATCAGATCTCATCAGTTCCAGCAACGTGCTTCTTTGATGTTTCTCATGGCCGACACCAACTCCACTATACTGACGTTGAAGTTGTATTATGATAACTTGGACTAAGAAAGATCCCGCAATACTGACACTTCTTTATCCTGTAGTGATCGATTGTTCCGACCGCGATCGGTCCTCCTATCAGTGGCCAACTTGTCTGCTATTGGGAAACCTCTATTGCAGCCTTCGGTCCATTCCTAGAACAAAAATGGGTCCCTCAAAGTCTGTCTGTCCGCGTCACAATCATCCTTTGATATTTCTCTGTTCTTTTCTTGTCCTTTAGTCGACAATGGAAAACCAACATGATCATCTTCGATCCTTAATTTTAATTCGTACCGATTGTGGACATCTACCCAAGTCGTTGCTTGAAACTCGAGCAGGCTTTCCTTCAATTTCCGGAAAGCGTCTAAACTCCTCGAATTCAATCCCTTGGTGTATGCTTCAGCTGCCCATTCATCTGGGACAGCCGGGAGCAACATTCTCTCCTTCTAGAATCGGGTAACGAACTCCCGTAGCAATTTGGACTCTCCTTGCGCAATCCTGAATATGTCAGCCTTTCGGGCCTATACTTTTCTAGCCCCGGCATGAGCCTTGATGAAAGAGTCCGCGAGCATTTCAAAGGATTCTATGGAATGCTCGGGTAACAGCGAATACCACGTCAAGGCTCCCCTCGTGAGGGTTTCTCCAAATTTCTTTAGCAACACAGATTCCATTTCGTGAGGGGCTAAATCATTTCCATTTACTGCCGTTGTGTAGGTGGTAATATGCTCCTAGGGGTCTGAAGTTCCGCCATACATTGGCACTTCAGGCATTTTGAACCACTTCGAGATTAACTATGGTGTCGTACTTGGCTTGTATGTCAATTGAGAATACTTTTTCAAGTCCGGACCTTTCAGCACTGGTGGCGCGCCCAAGATCTGGTCCATGCGGACGTTCACTTCCCTCATAAACTGTAAAAGTTCATTCTTGAAAGGATCATTCTCGTTGTTGAGGCCAGATCTGTTCCCCCCTGCCCCATCTAAGCCAATTTCACCCATGGGAGTGTTGTTGTCGACCCTCTGCGTCATTTGATTCGTGGGAACCCCAGGAAGAACCAGATCTCGTCTGTTTGCATTATTTCAAGCTCCCGACAGTGCCTGCTTCAACTCAGCCATAACCTTATTCTGTCGCGTGAGGTGGCCTAGAATGATCGTTTGTTGCGCTTGAAAGACCCTTACCGCGTCAATGATATATTCCTCATCAACATCATCGAAAGTGGTCTCCCGAACATGTTGAGGATATTTCCTGTCATGCACCTCATTATGGATGTCACTAATTGAGTCCTCGAAATGAGGCTGATCCCCTCAAATCTCGAGGTTGTGCATGTCGTTAATAGTGTTATCTTCCATTTCTTATGATTTTTTCTTAGACAAAATAATCAAAACACGTTAGTAAAAAAGGCAATGATCAATTTAATTACACGCCTGTCTAGGTTCCACGGTGGGCGTCAAACTATTTACCCGTAAAACGGTACAGTTGAATTTATACATGGTTTATATACAAATAAATTAATTTGATCCTGAAATAATAAAATAATTAAAGAACGATTCAATTCTTAGCCTTAGGGTATAGATGAAACGGCAGAAGCAACAATTTCGATAACAGGATTTTCGGAGACAACAACAACGAAATCAAAACGTCAGAAGATAAGATTGTATTGAGCTTTGTATAGAATGTAGCGTAAGTTTGCTAGAAAATTCATGTCCTTTACAATGACAACTGAGCTCACTATTTATAGCTATGAAGGAAGTCCTAGGATCGTTCCCTTCTTTAATGACAATTATGAGAGACATTGATGAAGATGTAACGGTGAACATAAATGCCAAATTCCCTTTTACGGGTAATTGCTCTTAATGCCATGGAATATTCTCTATTAAATGCTACCGGGCGAAGAGCATTTATCACATCTTTTTGAGCGTTATTCTTTTCGGTGACAAACAAAACAGTTGCCTTCGGTCTTTGGCCATCCCCCCGTCTTGGGTTCCACGTGTCCCTTTTTTGGACGGCCACATGTCATAGCATATTTTACCCTATACACTTACCAACTTCAGTAATAAGGAATCTGCGCCCGAGCAGTTGCCGCATATACCTTCGTGAACTTCTCTCATAGATATAGTTAGCTTCGGATGCCCCTAAGCGTCGGGCCAGCGGGCTCGAAATGATTTTCTACATAATTGGCCTCTCCTGAAGCTATATCGCGCTGCTTTGGTGTGCAGCGCTTGGGATACTTTGGGGTCTTTAGGTATCTTCCCGTGTTCGAGATAATTGATGATTTCATTCCTCCGATCCCGCACCAGATTCGTCGAATTTACCTCATAGTAACCATCTGTATCCAAGACCGAGTTCATCAGTTGGTACTACCGTCCTGGACTCAGATCCCTTTATGTCCATCGATGATCCTAGGTTTGCCAATGTGTCTGCTTCTGCATTATCGTCCCTTGGGATATGAGTAATTGACCATTCCCAGAATCGCGTCAACAAAGTCTGAACCCTTATCACATATTGTTGCATGCGCTCTTCTTTGGTCTCGAAGATCCTTTAGGCCTGATTTACCACCAGCTGTAAGTCGCATTTGATTTTGATGACCTCGGAGTCAAGTCCCCGGGCCAACTTGTGCCGTGCAATCAAAGCTTCATACTCTGCTTCCTTGTTAGTTAAATGGACTGTCTTGATGGCTTACCTTAGGGTTTCCCCCAAAGGCGTGACTAATACTGTGCCGAGCCCGGACCCTTTTACATTTGAAGCACCATCCATAAATAAGGTCCAAACCCCTGATGTCGATTCCGACACCATTACTGCCTCCTTGGTTGACAGAGGAAATAATCCCAGACTGAAATCGGCTATGAAATCAGCCAAGACTTGCGACTTAATTGGAGTCCTTGGTTCATATCCTATGTCGAATTCACTCATTTCGACGGCCCATTTGGCCAATCTGCCCGAGAGCTCGGGTTTATGGATTTCGCAAAGGGAAAGTAGTCACCACGGCTATCGGGTAGCATTGGAAGTAGGGGCGACTACGAGAGTTAAGTTTCTGCTCCAGTTAAAATTTTACTAACATAATAAATGGGAGATTGGTACCTTCATTCTCTCGGACTAAAACCGCACTTACCGCGACTTTCGAGACCGCGAGATAAACCAGCAACGTTTCACCTTCTTTTGGTTTTGAAATCAATGGAGGACTTGACAAGTATTTCATAAATCCCTCAAAGCCTGCTGGCACTCCAAGGTCCATTCGAAATTATTTTTCTTTTTGAGTAGTGCGAAGAAACGATGACACTTTTTTGATGACCGGGAAATAAACCTGCTCAAAGCTGCCAATCTCCCTGTAAGCCTTTGGACTTCCTTCACGTTTGATAGTTGGTCCGAGATGTCTTCTATGGCCTTGATCTTATCGAGGTTTACCTCAATTCCCCTGAGTTGCATGCAGTCCTGTCCCCAAGTGAAATTTCCTTTCTAGGAACTCTTCGAACAATGCCACTTGCTCCAGCTCTTCCACTGTTGGACTTTGTTGCATCGGTCTCTTCTGGAAATTGGAAATATCTCGGCACCTGATAATATTTCGACGCCTCTGCCCCCGGGCTAACTTCATCTAGTTCGGGAGTAGGTGCTGGTCCCTGTAATTGCTATGCCACGTGTTCCTTTCCTTTGCTACTGGAGATTAAAATTGCATTCATCTCCCTTGCTGCCGGTTGATCACCCCTTATCTGCTTAATTCCTTCGGGCGTTGGAAACTTCAACAATTGGTTATACGTTGATGGTACAACTTTTATCTCGTGCAACCATGGCCTTCCCGGAATGATGTTGTATCCCATATCACCATCTACAACTTTGAAAAGAGTTATTTGCATTACTTCTTCAGCATTCGTGAGTAATAATATTTCTCCCCGGGTTGGCACACTTGCGAGGTTGAATCCAGCGAGGAGCTTTGTGGCCAGAATAATGCTTCCGGTGAGTTTAGCTTGCCCCAATACTCTCCATTGTATGATATTAGCTAAACTTCTTGGATCTACTAGAACACGTTTAATCTTAAAATCTAGCACATTTAAAGAAATTACCATTGCTTCGTTGTGTGGTAGCAGCAATCCATCTGCGTCCTCCTCCATAAAAGGGATATCATCTTGTTGAAGCCTTTTGCTATGCGTTATTGATACATTCATCTTCTTTGCTGCTGAAAAGGTGAGCCCGTTAATCTCGTTTCCTCCGAAGATCATGTTGATTGTTTGACGCAGGGATCTTCTCCTATTTTCGAGGGTTCCGCGTTGTCCCAGTTATGACCATAATTCTTCTTAGCTCGGTCACTCAAGAATTCTCTGAGCTGATCATTCTTCAATAATATTGCCACTTCTTCCCGGAGGTGTTGACAGTCCCTTGTCCGGTGGCTATTCGTCTCGTTGTATTCACACCACAAGTTGGGGTCCCTCTGGCTGGGATCAGATCTCATCGATTTCGGAAACCATGCTTCTTTGATGTTTTTCATGGCTGACACCAACTCCACTATCCTGACGTTGAATTTGTATTCAGATAACTTGGGGTAAGAAGGATCCCGCGATCCTAATACTTCTTTATCCTGCAGTGATCGATTGTTCCGACCTCGATCAGTCCTCCTATCAACGGCGAACCTTTCCGCTGTCCGAAAACCTCTGCTGTAGCCTTCGGTTCATTCGTAGGGCAAAACCCAGCCCCTCGAAGTCCGTCTGTCCGCGTCAGAATCATCCTTTGATTTTTCTCTATTCTTTTCTCATCCTTTGGTTGACGATGGAAAACCAACCTGATCATCTTCGATCCTTATTTTTGATTCTTATCAGTTGTGGACATCCGCCTAGGTCATTGCTTGAAACTCGAGTAGGCTTTCCTTCAATTTTCGGGAAGCGTCTGAACTCCTCGGATTCAATCCCTTGATGAATGCTTTAGCCGCCCATTCATCTAGGATAGCCGGGAGAAACATTCTCTCATTCTGGAATCGGGTAACGAATTTTTGTAGCAGCTCGGACTCTCCTTGTGCAATCCTGAATATGCCAGCCTTTCGGGCCTGTACTTTTCTAGCCCCGGCATGAGTCTTGATGGAAAAATCCGTGAGCATTTCAAAGGAGTCTATGGAATGCTCGGGTAACAGCGAATACCACGTCAAGGCTCCCCTCGTGAGGGTTCTTCCAAATTTCTTTAGCAACACATATTCAATTTTCTGAGGAGCTAAATCATTTCCCTTTACCGCCATTGTGTAGGTGGTAATATGCTCTTGAGGGTCTGAAGTTCCTTCATACTTTGGCACTTCAGGCATTTTGAACAGCTTCGGGATTAACTCTGGTGCCACACTTGGCTTGTATGGCAATTGAGTATACTTTTTCGAGTCTGGACCTTTCAGCACTGGTGGCGTGCTCGGGATCTGATCCATGCGGGAGTTCACTTCCCTCATAAACTGTAAAATTTCATTCTTGAAAGGATCTCGTTGTTGAGGCCAGATCCGCTCCCCCATCCCATCGGAGCCAATTTCACACCTAGGAGTGTTGTTGTCAACCCTCTGTGTCATTTGATTCGTGGGAACCCAGGGAGGAACCAGATCTCGTCTGTTTGCATTATTTGAAGCTCCCGACAGCGCCTACTTCAACTCCATCATAACCTTATCCTGTCACGTAAGGGGCCTAGAATGATCGCATGTTGTTCTTGCAAGACCCTTACCGCGTCAACAACATTTTCCTTATCAGGATCATCGGGAGTGGTCTCCCGAACATGTCGAGGATATTCCCTGTCATGCACCGGTGTAGCACCATTCCCCTCATTATGGGTGTCACTGATTGAGTCCTCGAAATGAGGTTGATCCCCTCGAATCTCGAGGTTGTGCATGTCGTTTATAGTGTTATCTGCCATTTCTTATGATTTTTTCTAAGACAAAATAATCAAAACACGCTAGTAAAAAAGGCAAGTACCAATTTAATTACACGGCTGTCTAGGCCCCACAGTGGGCGTCAAACTGTTTACCCGTAAAACTGTATAGTTGAATTTATACGTGATTTCTAGACAAATAAATTAATTTTATCATGAAATAATAAAATAATCGAAGAATTATACAATACTTAGCCTTAGGATATAGACGAAAAAGCATAAGCAATAGTTCCGGGAATAGGGTTTCGGGGCACCACAACAAAATCAAAAAGTAAGAAGATAAGATTATATTGAGCTTTATATAGAATGTAATGTAAGTTTGCCAGAAAATTCGTTTCCCTTACAGTGACAATTGAGCTCACTGTTTATAGCTATGAAGGAAGTCCTAGGATCGTGCCCTTCTTTAATATCAATTATGTGGGATATTGATGAAGATGTAACGGTGAACATAAATGCCAAATTCCCTGTAACGGGTAATTGCTCTGAATGCCATGGAATATTGTCTATTAAATACTACCGGGCGAAGAGCATTTATCATATCTTTATGAGCGTTATTCTTTCTGGTGACAAATAAAATAGTTGCCTTCGGTCTTTGGCCATCCCCCCGTCTTGGGTTCCACGTGTCCCTTTGTTGGACGGCCACGTGTCATAGCATATTTTACCCTATACAAGTTTTGGAGAAGCAGAAAAAAGTAGCTTCTCTCCAAAAGCACTTTTTTGAAAAGCACTTTTGAGAAAAATATATTTAGAAGCAGTTTTTAAAAACTTGGTCAAACACTAATTGCTGCTGAAAAATATTTTTTAAATTAATTAGTCAAATACAGACTGCTTGTTATTAAAAATACTTTTTAAAAAATATTAAAAAATATTTTTCAAAATAAATTAATTTTTACAGTTTCACCAAACGGCTTGATAGAGCTTTATACAAGAAACGAAACAGTTGCGGAGTAGTTCCTTGATCCAAAGCCCGGAGTAGGGTAGCAGCTCGTGCTCAATCTCGATGCCGTCGAAAGGAGACAAGGAAGCTCCCTAAAGTGCATATGAAATTTAAGAAAATATTTTTTAAAATTTATCGTTTAAAAGAAATTATAAGTGTTAGTGTGATCATAAATTATCTTATTAAAATAAATAAATTAAATTAAATTATTTCTAAATATATAAAATTATCAATTTTTCAATGGTCAAAAATATAATATCATCACATAAATTAAAATGATTGAATTTTATATAATAAGAATACAATAAAATATATGCTCACTTCCAAACTTCTTGAGGTCGAGTATTAATTTTCACTGACCACCTTACTTTACTTAAATCTTCTCATACCATTATTATACAAATAATATTATTTATTAAGAATATGTAATTCAACTATCGACTGCCATCGCTGGCCGACGGTTCAATTATCTAAACTGACTTTGCCACCACTAAGTGTAAGAGGACTGCTGTCACATTGCGAAGAATTTCTCCCTCCAGTTGGTGAGAATTGAGAAATGACCATTTCAAATTTATCCAATAGAGGACGAAAAATGAAAACATCATCCAATAATAGAGCTTAGTGTTTTTTTTAACCCTTGTTAGAATAAGAGTCTGTTTGGAAAGCTATCATGTTATTAGATTTATGTGTAATTATTTGGTCAGTATATAATTAGATATAATTAAGGGAGTATAATTATACTCTGTAATTCTAAAGAAGCAACTGAGAATTACAGATAATTACGTGATGCAGTTATAAGGTTATTTTTTGAGTCTCTTTTATTTTCTTTTAAATTTTCTTTTTATTTATATTTTTATTCTGTTTTTCTTTTTAATTTATTTTTATTTTAACCTTTTAAATTCTTTTTTTGAAATATTATTCTTTTTACATTATTTATCTTTTATTTTATTTCTCATTTACCACCTTTACTTCACATGTTTCTACATAATTTCTCATATTTTATATATTTTTTTATTTTTATCACACTTAGCTATACTATTATTTTAATTTCCTAAAAAATTATACCTCGTAATCTTAGAAAGAATGAGTCATTCACAAACTTGACTTATACTGAATAATATCATTAAAGTTGAACTTTATTATTGGATAAGATTATATGCAAACTCAATTATGTTTAGAGATAGATTACTTTTTTATTATTTAAAAAATATTCTCATTTTTCAATCTTTATTTTTTGTTATACCATGTAGTTGCTCATATTTTTTATTTTTTTATGTTCTTCATTTATCTTATTTGTGCTATTATTCTACTTTTAAAACTACACCTCATAATATTAGAAACAATGAGTCAATAATAAACTTGGCGTATAATGAGTGATACCATTAAAGTAGAATCTCATTGTTGAATTAGGATATAGACTTATGTTTATCATTTCTTTTGAATTATATTTGCTTAATTTATGTTGAAACTTATGTATGTTATGTTGTAATTTTACATACGAGTATTATATTAATTTTTTTATTTTAAATTTATGTTATTTTTTTATTCCATTTTATTTGCTTTAGTAGTATTAACTTAATAATTCATATTGCACGCCATCCATTTTTTTAGTTACAATTGATAAATTATTTATCGTAAAATATTTGAGTAATATTATGACATTATATTTATAAATATTAATCTTTTTATCAAGCTCGTGGTCCTGGATGTTCTTATAACATATGTACTTTTAGTTTTTAAATTAATTAAAGCAAAATATTATTAATTTAAAAAATATATGAAAATTATTTTACAATATTAGTTATAAATATATAATTAGTTATTAATATATCTCAAGAAACAATATGTATCTTAAATGTCAAATTTAATATCATTTATAAAGGCATATATTTGTTAATTTTAACTTTTAATTTTTGATAATTAACTTTATATTTAAAATTTAATCTTATTGTATAACTACACTTGTGCAACCAAACTTTACACTTGTAATTGCATTATAATTATATTGACAAACAAATAGATCTTCGTAATTATAATACTATATAATTACTACCCTAATAATTACAACAATTCCAATTACCTGGTGATTTTTTAAACATACCCTAAAAGATTTCCAATTATTAATTTCTACCTCGAATTTTCAGTAATACCAATTAATAGTAAACAATTTATCATTAATGGAATCATCATTAATGGAGCTTGGTGTTATTCATTTTGCGATTTGAATTTGTATAAGAAAAAATATATAAAGCCATCCCAAAACGAAAAAAAATCATTACGAAATTGTTTGTGACTTATGTATTTCGTTGACTTGTCCACTGTTAAGAAACTATAATGTTTGATATATTGTATTGCCAACTCATATCCATCGTCCATTTAACTTCTATATAGTGTTTTTTGGTTCATTTTATGTGATATTTTTTTTAATTTTTAAAAAATAATATATATATATATATATATAAAATATTTTAAACTTTTATTTTAATAGAGAAATATCATTACATGTTAAATATCAAAAGTTCTCGACGTTTTTCTTTCGTTTATAACTGCTTAATCAACACCGTCATTAAAAAAGGTATTTGAAGAAAGGACATAAAAATTTCGGAAGTAAATAGTATGTTCATGTAAAATTATAATTGTTGAGCGTCGTGCATCCACAATGAAAATTATTGTCCACAAATGTTAAAGAATGCATTATGTACTTTCTATTAATGCCAATATCTTATCGAGAACTATAAACGCTTACTCGAATAAACTTATATTAGTGATTTAGGGAACTAATCAAGAAGTTCAAGAATAATTCATATAGTTATGTAACATAAACACAAAATACGTCTTGCATCGACAATTTGTATGAAGACTGTAAATATTACTAATAAGTAACTTCTTCGTGTGCTTAAATATACTAATACACTAAAAATATATTATGAAAAATATTAACGAAAAATAAAAGAAAGAATACCATGGTCATTTCATCTAAAAAGAATGAAAGTAATATTATTTAGGATACCAAACAGTTTTTTCAAAAGCACAAGTTTTTCAAACAATTTCAACTGAATACAAGTACTGGTACAGCTTTTTAACTTTTTATGTAGTTTTAGAATATAAAAATATATACGAAGTATTGCGTATCTTAAAAATTTACTATTCATTTGTAGCTGGAGACATAGCAATATATAGTTTTATAATTTCATTAGGAAATTAAAAACAGAGGAGTGACGAAAAAGAAAAGAAAAACGTTCTCTTCTTGTCTATCTCAAAGTATCTTTTTTTTGACACGTGTAAGTTCAAACGTGCGCGCTATTGTTCAATCGCGACGACGCCACTAAAAATATTAAAACGGAAAAGGGCCTAAAAAGCCCCTTTACTATATGATCTGCTCTTGCCGTCCATAAATGGGCTCATATATGTCCTCCATCACTAACCGAAAACTCATAAAGCGACGTGGAAAAAAAATTTGCTTCTTAAAACTCCAAAATCTAATTAAAAAATCCACATGGATTTAAAAAATATTTCCCTACTGCAACCACTGACCAACCCCAAAATCTTTACCATAGCATTCCAATAATTGAAATCACGTTTGCTCATCCTCTCAAAAACTTGAACTGCCATATTCAACAAACCACATTTGCAATACATGTTCTCAATAAACAATTGTTAACCAGAAATTCAAAATGTAAGAAGCTCTTGTACTTTCTTAAAACATAAGCATGAACCCACATTCCCAAAGATAGCACCCCGAAGCCAGCACAAGCATCAAGAACACTCTGCATCGTATATCCACCAGGCTCAAGTATCTTGGGGGTTTTAATTATAGGTGACAAAAAACTTTTAAAATTAAGTTGGAGTAACTCTAGTTTTAAATATTGAGTAGGGGTGATAAACTTTGGATTAGTGATTAGGGAGTTTTGAATCACCCCAAAGTTATCTTTTTTAACACTTTAGCCCAGAGCTTTTAGTGTAGCTATTTTAAACTCAAGTTTTATTTTTAACACTTTGACCCAACCCACATAAACCCTACTGGGGGGAAAAGCGCGCCAAATAATATTACCCGCTCCTGCGCCGTTTCCACCATATTTGCCTCTGTTTTTTTTGCTTCGTTTCTTCTTCTTGTTGCTGCTTCTTCTTGCTTCTTCTTCTTATTTTGCAACTCGTTTCTTCTTCTTCGTCTTCTACATCTACAGATTCTTCTTCTTGTTCTTGTTCTTCTTGACTGATTTTTGCTCAAGAAAGAAAAAAAACAAGACCACCTGATTTTGTAATTTTGTTCATTGGATTTCATTCGTGTAGCAGTGGGAATTACTTTACAACTCATTCCATTGTTCTTCTTGTTCTTATTCTTCGTCCGCCATTGTTGCTCAAGAA